>JAJMBD010000016.1:0-258682 GCA_030565185.1 Scheffersomyces titani | reverse complement strand
CTAACCTATTGACTAAATAGTATATAAATCATCCTCTAATCCATACCGAAAGGTGAAGGAAATCCGAAGATAAAAACCTCCTGGTGATATAACCTAAAAACTAGGTGATATCCTTAGAACTATTTTTTTTTTTTTACGAAATGGCATATTCGTGCCAAAAATCACGTGATCTATTATACAATTTCATCTGCATACAATTTTGGTCTTACATGTAATTGGTCCCTTGGCCCAGTTGGTTAAGGCGTGGTGCTAATAACGCCAAGATCAGCAGTTCGATCCTGCTAGGGACCATTTTTTTGGCACTTTTTAGTACCTTTACGAGGAAAGATTCTGTATTATCCGCAAAGGAATGATTACTGGACGTTGGTTGTAGCCATGTTGAATTGATTGATCGAGAATTTTTTATTGAATGATTGCAGGACGCTCGAGGTTTTTTTTGAACGATCACTACCAACAAAATACAAACAACGTACAACTTAAACAACTATAAACGACTGAATGTTGACCCAAGTGTATTGAACTGTATTTATATTGGATATTGATTAGAATAGATTTATAGCATTTTGAAAAGTCTTGTACATTTTTAGAGGCTTACAGAAAGCTCTAAGCAAAGGAAATATCCAACATAAGAGCATCAACCAAGTAATGCAGTATACTTATGTACGTTGACAAACATATATAGCTATACTTTATGGATATCTCGACTATGGATTAAACTTCTTCCCTGGTCCTAGAATTGGAAATCAGAATTGTATTGGAGATGTTGCGAAAATGTCGCTCAATGTCGCGAAAACGGGAAGATGTCGTGCAACAGTTAGGCTCAAACGACCAAACCCAGAACGGCAAAATCAGAAGGGCAAATTCTGAGAACGGCAGTCGTGTGCGACAAGTGCGACTTCTCCTTCCATTTCCGTCGCAAATGCGCCCTGGGCTCGCGTTCGACTGACGATCTGGGACGAGCCTCAACGCGGTTAATTCTCCCTCAGTTGCCGTCTTGGGAACAACTGCAAAACCAGTTGAGTCAGCTTTCCGTATATAACGACTAGGATGCCAGTGAAAAATTTGTCACCTATTAAACACATTCTACTATCAGTACTACGTATTTATTGTTTCTTTATACTCTGTCAAAATGGAAAGAGCCAACTACAGAGAGTACCAGCAGGTATTGAACATTGCTGTGAAGCCCAAGAGCGTGAGGATGGCCACAAGCAAAACCATCTGCAAGCCAGCCAGGAGAGAAGCTACAGCTCCAGTGAAAAGAAGAACGAAAACAGGCTGCTTGACCTGTCGTAAGAGAAAGAAGAAGTGCGACGAAGACAAAGTCAACGGTAAATGCCAGGGATGCACACGCAACTTCTTGGAATGCTGCTGGCCAGACTCTGCTTCTGATTCTTGTGAATCGTCACCAGAACCAGTCGTCTTACCAAAAGCTTTAATGCTTCCACAAATCATCACCGCTTCGCCTTCAACATCGCATTTCATCGCTGTAAGAAAGACTGCCAAGTCCACCAAGTGCTCCATCAGCTCCTTGATCGAACCAGTCAAGGTAGAACCCAAGACCGAAATCAAGTTGGAAATCAAGACCGAACAACCTGCTGTCGTCAACCCTTATCCATCGCCCTCACAATCGCCTATTGCCGAGATCAAACAAGAGGTCGGCGATATCAGCTACATAGCCCTTCCACCGTTATTCAACCTCGGCTACAAGTCCAAGGACAGCAACATCAGAGGCATTAAACAAGAATTTAAGGACTACAAGGAATTCAAGCAGGAAGTTCAAATCAAAAAGGAGGAAGGGGCCATCTCAGCTACATCTACTCCAACTTCTCTCCAGGCCAAGTTCGTCATCACGTCGTTCAACGGTAACAATGACTTGTGTCAAATCTAATAGCCAGATTTAAATAGGCAAGGGTTCACAAAAGGAAATTTCAGTTCTTCACTGTTCATGTTTACAGTCTACATTTTTTATAGAGTACTTTCTTTGGGATTACGGTTTGTCGCAAACTTTAATGGATACACATAGTTTCATATGTTTTATCATATGATTTGCAAATCTGAAAAATCTGACTCATTGTTGTAGATTTGTAGCAGCTTTGACTACGGCGGTAATCAATCTGACCACTTGCCCGTTTGGGAAAACCAAGTAAAGAGAAATTCAAGGTGTTGCGGCTATTCACCTCTATCGGCAACAGAGAGCGAGATCACGTGGATTTGAATGCCGTCGCCAGCGCCGCTCTGGGGGAAGGGAAACAGCGAAGGATATGTAGAAAATAGAAGTTTGCAAAGTCACGTGACTATAATCATGCAGTATTTTGCATTTGCCATCTGGTCACGTGAATATATACAATTGATAAGATAGAATGGGATCGACCTGAGAGTTTGGTGGCATACCAGGGAGTATACTGAACAAGACAATCGACAGATAGTCTAGAGACAAGAGAACACACAGTGTGTGTTCTGTCGCATAATTATAGATTACTTCTTCGGGACAAAATGTGCGGCAACTGTCGCTTTATTTCTTCCGAGTTTTGTTGAATCCACAAGCTTGTGAGATTTCTTCTGTGTTTTCAGCACTACCATGTTAGGAAATCAGGTCCAGATGTGTATTAATTTACGATTGCTGATTGGTCTCGTAAGTGCTAACGAATTGGCTCAATCTGATTTTTGCTCGTAGAAGATCTAAAGCTATCGTCGATTCCAGTTCTCTTATCAATCGTACATTCCTTTCTTCAAAATGCCAATTTCACAGGTCCATGGAATGACATTGTCTCATAATCTTGTCACGAAGTCCCTCGCATCCGATCCGCCAGCCTCCCCTCATCGTTCTTCTCCAGAATTCCTTAGAGGAATCTACTCGTGATCTGGCGCACTATTCTGCTTATCTATTGTAGATTTTGCGAACTGTGGCTCTACCATCTATTGAAAATATAGTATTTATACAGAGTGTCATGGCAACAATTGTCCAAAAGGCATTTTCTTTTCAGAGTTATTAGCAACGATTTGGCTACTGTGCTGTTAACTAAAGTACTACCACCATTGTACTGTCTCTACTAGCTACTATATCTACCATCTACTTTACACTATGTCTGCTACCGCAACTTACGGAAACTTCGACACCCATTTCTTTGCTGGCCAAGACGAAATTGGGGAAGATGGAATCTTGACCATCAACAAGAGAAACAGGAACCAATCCCATTATCCAGATTTCTTGCCTACTTGGGATCCCAGCCAGAAGTTCCCACCCTTAAAGTTTTTCAAGCATGAAGATCCTGGAAAAAGAGCCGACCCCTCTTTCCCTAATCTATTTCCTAAAGATGACGACCACACCATCAAGAGAGTCACGCCCAAGTTAGGATCTGAAATCAGGGGTGTTCAGTTGTCTGAATTGGACTCGGCTGGACAAGATGAGTTGGCTCTTTTTGTGGCACAAAGAGGTGTTGTAATATTCCGTCAGCAGGATTTCGCAGCCAAGGGCCCAGCTTTCGCTGTTGACTATGGTAAACACTTCGGCAGATTGCACATACACCCAACCTCTGGAGCTCCTAGAAACCATCCAGAATTACACATCACCTACAGAAGAGCTGATCCCGGCGAATTTGAGAGAGTCTTCTCTCACAGCACTAATGCTGTTCTGTACCATACTGATGTTTCCTACGAGTTGCAACCAGCAGGAATCACTTTCTTCTCAGTTTTGGAAGGACCAGAATCCGGCGGTGACACCATTTTTGCCGATTCCGTCGAAGCATACAACAGATTGTCGCCAGAGTTCCAGAAGAGGTTGGCTGGTTTACATGTGTTACACACTTCAGAAGACCAAGCGTCAAACTCTAGAGGTCAAGGAGGCATTGAAAGAAGAAAGCCAGTTTCAAACATCCACCCATTAATTAGAACTCACCCAGTCACTGGTGCCAAGAGTTTGTTTGTGAACAGATCATTTGCCAGAAGAATTGTCGAGTTGAAGGAAGAAGAATCTGAGTATTTGCTCAAGTTCTTGTACAACCACATTGAGCAATCCCACGACTTGCAATTGAGAGCCAACTGGGAACCAAACACCGTGGTAGTCTGGGACAATAGACGAGTGCACCATTCAGCTATAATAGACTGGGAAACAGCCGTTTCTAGACATGCCTTCAGAATCACCCCACAAGCCGAAAGACCGGTGGAGGACTTGAAGGACTTGAACAAGGAAGAGTACGATGTCGGAGATGTTGCAGAAGCTTTGAAAGCAGTATTACACTAGCCGCGTTGGACGATGCTATTTAACATCTTAGTACGCAAGTAACTTAGTTAGCTGGATACGAAAGAATGTAAAAGAGTTTGGAAGTAAAAGGTCTATAGAATGTGAGCCGATAACCGTACACGAAAGTGGCAAAATTAGCCCCAAAATAAACAGGAAGTAGAGTATTACAGAGAGAGGAAATTATGGAAAATAGACGAAAAATATTACGGAAGAATTGATCAATTAGTACAAAAATAAAATGAATAGATGTACAAAGAAACATGATACAATAATGGTGGAAAGCATATCTCTCGTTGCACAACGCTGGGAGACAAGTCGACTTATAAAACGAAAATTTCTCTATTCAAACATAATCTGCCACATTCATAGACCTGCAAAGCTATTTTGTTGTGTCATTTCCCCCGTCAAGCTATGTTACAGTCCGTAGAGTATTTTGAACCCGAATCTATGCGATCGATAGGCTCGGGTGAAATTTGCATCTTCTATAGGATCTGACGTTCCTTTCCCGAGAACGTTCTACCCGAACCGAGAATGGTTCGAGAATCTTTGAATCGCTTGCCTAGACGTGTCAAACACTGACGAGCCGGGCCCCTATCAGGTGACCGTTGCAATAGCTGAGCCCAATCGCTATATATAGTTGCAAATGTGGCTCGCACATGCCAGATTTGACATTTTGCAGCTGTTTGCACGTGACATATCGATTGCAAAAAAAGCCAACTTAGGCTGCGAATGACGGTTCGGCTCGGCACACGGCAAAACTGTGGTGGCTCTGGATTCCTCACCAATTGGACATCGGCATAATCACATAATGGGATGGTGCTTTATCAGCTATGGTGATAATATGAGACCCTAATTAGGCTGGAGTCTCATTTAGAAAAGTTCTCACCCGAACCTGATCCAGCCGATCGACTATAAAAGTCATTCGAAGTCTCAGCAGATCCAGTTTTCGTAGTAAAATGACTATTCTCTTCATCCAGCCTAAACCACTGACAATTTCAATATACAATGGCTAGCCAAGGTACACGTTTCGGTAACTACGATATTCACTTCTTCGACGGACAAGACGAGGTTGACTCCGACGGAGTCTTGGTCATCAACAAGAGCAACAGAGAAAGATCTAAAAACCCAGACTTCTTGCCAACCTGGGATCCTAAGCAGAAGTATCCACCTTTGAAATTTTTCAAGCACGAAGACCCTGGAAGGAGAGCCGATCCCTCTTTATCTAACTTGTTCCCTAAGAATGAAGATTACTCGATCAAGAAGGTTACTCCTAAGTTTGGTTCCCAGGTAACTGGTGTTCAATTATCACAGTTAGACTCTGCTGGAAAGGATGAATTGGCTCTCTTTGTTGCTCAAAGAGGTGTTGTCATCTTCAGAGAGCAAGACTTTGCAAGCAAAGGTCCAGCCTTTGCTGTTGAGTACGGTAAGCACTTTGGTAGATTACACATCCACCCAACCTCCGGTGCTCCAAGGAACCACCCAGAGTTGCACATTACCTATAGAAGACCAGACAAGGGAGAATTCGAAAGAGTTTTCTCCAACAGAATCAACAATGTTGGCTGGCACTCGGATGTTTCATACGAGTTGCAACCACCAGGGACCACCTTCTTCACAGTCATCGAGGGTCCAGAGTCTGGTGGTGACACCATTTTCGCTGACACCGTTGAAGCCTACAACAGATTGTCGCCAGAATTTCAAAAGAGATTGGACGGTTTGCACGTCTTGCACACTTCTAAAGATCAAGCCTCTAACTCCAGGGGCCAAGGTGGTATTGAAAGAAGAAAGCCAGTTTCAAATATCCACCCATTGATTAGAATTCACCCAGTCACTGGTGCCAAGGCTATCTTCTTGAACAAGCCTTTCGCCAGAAAGATTGTTGAGTTAAAGGAAGAAGAATCAGAGTACTTGCTCAAGTTCTTGTTTGAACTTATTGAATCTTCTCACGACTTGCAATTGAGAGCAAACTGGGAACCCAACTCGGTTGTCTTATGGGATAACAGAAGAACTGTTCACTCGGCTATAATTGACTGGGACACTCCTGTTCATAGACATGCATTTAGAATAACTCCACAAGCTGAAAGACCTGTCGAAAACTTGAATGACTTGAACAAGGAAGAGTACGATGTCGGTGATTTGGAAGAAGCCTTGAAGTCCGTTACTGCTTGATGTTGTAAGACTTTATTGGTGGATGCTTGATGCAATCACTATTGTGTATAGAAAAAGAAAATCTAATGAAAAGTATTGTATTTGTTATCCATTTGTAAGAACTACATGAATAGCAATTTTTAAAATGAAGAGACGAGAACTGACCAATTTTCTCATATTTAATTGTAATCCAATGGTTTCTTAATCTATTGCATTCAAATCTTCGTACATTATAAAATAATAATCGTTACCTATTTATACTTATCGAGTATATAAATCAAGCATTATCCAATAAGAAGTTCGTGGCAGCTTCCAAGTCCCAGTTCAGCTTCTCAAGAGCCTCAAGTACAGTATGATGGTCAAAGCCCATACCAACCAATTCCTGAACAGAAGCTTCTTGGGCAGAGTTCTTTTCAAGTGTTGGAACGTTAGAAGCGACACTTGGCTGAGCAAGGGAGCTTTCTGTCGTAGCAGGAACAGCATTACCGAACCCTGCAAAAAGCTGTTCCCACTCATCGTTGGCAGAAGTAGTGGATTGTGCTACAGAATTGGCAGATGCACTGAAGTCTGGAGCTCTTGACTGTGCAAAGTACTGTTCTCCAGCTTCTGTGAAATCATCGGTGAAGGCATTCTCACTGAACTCGTCCTTACCGAAAACATCTTCACCTGCACCAATATCAGCCTGTGCTTCTTCCAAGTTGTCGAATTCATCTGCGAAAAGATCGTCCTTGTGAATACCACCAGCAACTCCGGGAGCGTCTAAAGGCTCTTCGGCGGTTGTAGGATCTAAATCATCAAAACCGTTCTCGAATTCATCAAATGGCTCGTCTGATTTTCCTTGAACATTTCCGACAAGCTCTCTTGGTGCATCTTCTACAACTTCAATTCCAGAACCATGATGGTGTGGCTGATGTGGCAAGTCATCCACAGCATCGTCAAACTTATCAGATTGGGAAGCGTTGTCAGAAGAATCGTATTCATCATATTCATGTTCTCTAATTGGAGGGAACTCATTATCTATGGCAGATGATGAAGTGACTGGCGCAGCTTCATTTTCCACATCAGATACTCCCTTGGCTGCGTTATAATTGAACTGCGATTCTTGAGCTCTAGCTTCATCAGCATTGACAATCTCAAACGACTCAACTCCAGACGAAACCTTATCACCATCACTGGAGTCTTCATGACTTGCTGCTGGCTCATGACTTGCTGACTGATCATAATTTGCTGCCTGTTCACGATTTGAAATTGGCTCATTATCAAAATTTTCAGTTTCAGCTGAGTTTGGAACGGTTTCTTCAGAGTCACCTACAACATTATCAATAGTGTCACGGTCACTGATGTCATCGATATTGTCGTCCCTTACAGACAAAGCAGCGTTGTTCTGAACACTGGAAGTCAATGAATCCGTTCTTTGGACTCCAACCAACACTCCAGGCATGCCAACCAAGCCTCCTACAATCCCGGCACCTGCTCCTTGAGGGAACTGGAAATCTGAATTACTGGGAGATGTCACCGGAGTCTCAACTTCGTCTGCATTCTTAAAATCAGTAGTTACAGAAGAGGTTGCAGTGGCACTGGTGAACTTATCAGTAACACCTCCGTCCACAGATAAATCAGGGAATCTCTGATTGATCTCATCTACAGTATCCGTATCTTCGGAAGTACCTCCTTGGATACCAAGGAACTTGGATTCATCCAAAGCCTTATCTTCCACATCATCTGACCAATCTACATTTGGCTCTGGCAAGCCTTCAGTCTCGTCAGCTAAGTTTTCTTCGAAATCGAACTTTTCCGCGGACGGGTTTTCAACTGGCTGCTCAACTTCCTTATCTTGATGTTCTACGTCATCTATTTCATCTTTTGATTCTGGTACAATTTCCTTTGCTTCCGCTGCTACATCCCTTGTTACTGGAGTTTCAGTTGGAGCGTCTTTGCTTCCACCAAAGAAAGATCCAGCAGCAGCAGCTACACCTCCAAGGGCTACACCTACAGCACCTCCAGTCAACACTGATTTAGCAGTGAGTCCAGCTGAAGGCTTGGTAGGTTTGCTAGCAACAACTTGTTCATGGTGTTGATCCAATGCCTTTTGTTCTGCTTCAGCATCTAATCTCTTCTGTTCAGAATCGTCAATTTGAGCTTGGAGTTGAGAATGAGATGCTTGTAAGTCTTTGATCTTGTTCTTCAACTCTTCAGCCTTGACAATAGCAACCTGAGCTTGTGAATTCTTAACAGAGGCCTGGTTTGCCAATTTTTGATTCTCTGTAGTTGCCGCTCCTACTTGCTTCTCGAGCTCGACTATCTCAGCATTCAACGTTCCTAACTTTTCCTTCAAGGTATTGTTCTGTTTCTGCAACTCTTCTTGTGCAACTTGCTTTTCGTGAAGCTGAGAAGATAAAGCATTGAATTTAGCTTCAGAAATAGAAGCTTCAGATCTCAAAGCTTCGGTTTCTTCTTTAGCAGATGCCAAATTGGATTCAACTAAATCAACCTGCTTGACTTCGTTCTGGTAAGAAGTTCTCAATTGTTTTAACTTGTTCTCGATCTCAACCTTAGTAGTCAATATTCTCTGTAACTCATTCTCCGCCCTGAGTTTCTTTTCGTGTAAACTGGTAGTTTGTGTTGCGAGAGACTTGATTTGATTCGAGACATTCGCAATGTCAGTATTGGCTTGAGACAACTGTCCAGAAATTTCAGGATTCGAGTCTGCAAGTAAATCATCATTCTGCTGCTGATAGTATTGTGGTGTAGGAGGCTGTTGGAATGATAACTCACGTGAAACAGGCTGATTTTGCCGCTGAGGTGTTGGAAATGGACTGGAAGCTGGTGTGTGCTGTTCGTCCAAAGCGTTCCTTTTCACCGGTGGAGGTGGCACACTTCTCAAGGCATCGTAATTGACAATCTTCTGCTCTCTTGATTGAGGAACAGGAGAAGAAGTCAGCTGCTCGTGCGACAGAATACTTCTACTATTTATTTCTTCTCCCAACAAGCTGTCTTCGTCCTTTTCTTCTCTTGGAGATGTCAATTGCTGTTTCTGCATCAAGCTCTGGCCAAAATTGGAAGTCGGTCTGAACGAGCCAGTCAACGTTTTTCTGACTTCAGAACTGGCAGGAGTCAAATCGCTACTAGAAGATCGAGCTACAAGGACCGGTTTAGGTGGAGCCGATTCAGATGCGGCTATAGATGCTACAGATGTTGCAGAAGCAGTAGATGCTACAATTGGAGCAGAAGAAGTGCCGAAGATATCCACAAGATCGTCCATAGCACTCTTAGGCTTCTGAGGAGAAGACAATGGTTGCTGAGAAACTTGTGGTTGTTGAACTTGTTGTGGAACTTGAGATAAACCATTAGTAGTATGGGCATGTTCTGGAACGGGAGGTGGTGCGGTTGCTGAAGAAGTCGGAGCAGTAGAAGGTGCAGACAACGATTCTACTAAGGAGTGTGGAACGATGTTAGGCAAGCTTCCTCCAGCCAATTTTCTGTTGACCAAGAAAAGTGCAATAGAGAACTCCAACAAGCCAAATATACCGGTATTCTGGATATCAGACAAGTCCCAGATCGTGGCCAAGTCCTGTTCACCAAGTTTGGAAGTCATCAAGAACGAAGCCACTTGGTTTGGATTCAAGTGGCCAGATCTAGCCTTATCAAGATTGTTGAAAATGGAAGCGTACTGCTGTTTCACCGTAGGAGTAGCAACCCATTCGTCCACGACAGCAGGTACAGAAGAAGTAGAAACGTCTCTCAGAGTAGGGTGTCTTACAGTTGTAGCCTGAGAGTTCACAGATTGGTAGGAAGCTTGACGGTTTCCAGTAGGAACAGGTTGCTGTTGGTTTGCTACTTGTGAAGCAACAGACTGCCAGATGCTTTCCGGTAAAACGGTTGGAAACTGGGAGATCTGGCCGCTCAAAGAGCCCTGAATCAAATGCATAGCAATTACAAAAGCAGGAAGACCAAGCTGGCCCGTATTATAGCGATCGACCAAACTCCAGATCTGGCCCAAAATCGCAGTTGGTAACTTAGCCTTCATGAAAATGTCTCTGGCTTGCGTGCCGCCTAATTCACCAGTAGCAGAGCCGACGGTTTTCACGAAGAGCTGGGAAAATTTTTGGACATCCGTTGGAGGAACTGAAGTAATGGAGCTAGCTACAGGAACCTGAGTTGGTACAGAAGAAATGCTTCTGGTGGCTTGTGCCAGTAATGGAGCCAAACCCAAGTTTGCGAATTTTGGCAATGGACCAGGAGAATCACCCAATCCTGCTGAGGGATGGTATCCAGCCTGGGTGTACCCAATAAGACGCATAGCATAGCAGAAGCCAAACTGAGACAAGAACCCCAAGTTATTGGTATCAGCAAGTTGCCATATTTCACCCAAAATAGCGGGAGGCAAGCCCGATTTCTCGAACGTCGATCTGGCTTTTTCGCCGGTGACTATTCCCGTGTTTTCCGGGTCTAATGACTTGAACACCTCCGAAAAGAACGATTTCTCTTCGGGGGTGAGGCTCACCTTAAATTGTGGAGCACCTACATTGTTAGTAAGAATACGTATAAAATGGGTTGATAAAGAATACAAAAGGAAAGTGATACTGAAATCGAAGTTGTTTTGGTATATTCGTGTACTTCATCAATGAGATCAGGATGTAGCATACATAAAACCAATCGAGTCACTGCCAGTGATATGAAATTAAGCGAATTTAACTCCATTAATTGCAATATCAAATCAAAATTTTCCACTCATCATCAGAATTAGGTCACCACATCATCCTAACAACTTTTCACTACTTTCAAGCTTAAAACCACACTTCCCTTCCTTTCCGGTTCGTTCTCCAATTCTAACTCAAGTCTTGGGGCAGTCAGCACAACCAATCAGAACGCTACTAGCAGCTGCTTTCGCACCTAAGCTACTTCCCATACTTTATACATACTCTGAGATACACTCATGTTGTCAATACGACAAAAGATTTCGTTAATGGGCTGAATTGAGAAGAGACATAGACATTAGAATGAAATTGTCATTGTCCACAGATTTGATATTGATACCGGGGTGGTTAGCACACTACCGGCGCTACCAGTAGAATAGGAGACAAGGTGACCCAAGTGAAAAATTCTGATACATGTACATCGTAGTAGTGCAATTGGGGTTATTGTAGTATTGCTACTCATGAATAATATTAGTAGAAATATAATTGGCTTGTTTTGTTGTTGCTCTTAAAATATTAGTTACGTTTGAATATATTTGTAAATACTTCGATAAATGAGAGACGGCAGTAGCAGCCAATAACGTATTCAATATCCCAAATCTGTATTTAAAATCAACTATACATTCCTTATAGCAAGTAACCACAATGGATTTCACAATTCCACTTCGTCTACAGAAGTGCTAGAAAGATTACGAGGTGAAATTCGCAGCCAATTGAGGCAATATCTTATGGGACTGGTAGTATATGCAGGCCGATATCGGCTGAAGAGATATGGGCACATTTAACTTTTATTGAAGAAAATCGAGAGAAGTCAGTTCCATGAATGACGATACCCAATAGAGAGAATGTAACGTAGAATATACTTCCATTAATACATTGTTATTTAGGAATTCTAGTTTTAAAAAAAGGTCACGTGACCAAAATACTATTTTAATGATAGATAGAGATAAAATACATGACAAGAATTTAATTTCACTAAATTGAAATAACTGATATTCGTGGTAGGACATGTAGATACTAATAGTCAATCGCTTGCCATCTTCCAGCTTAGTGCTCTACCTTATCCCACAAGCCATACATTATAGTGATCTCATTTACTAGCTGAAGACGACACGCGACATTCTGCTGCGATGTCGCACTCGATGAGCTTAAAACTTTTCGAGCCAGACTGAAAAATTACTGTTCGATACAGAAGTGAATAACCATATCCATACTCAACATACCAAAACCAACATGAACAGAGGCAGAGGTGGATTTAGAGGCGGCCGTGGCGGCAGAACAGGACCATCGCAGTTTCAACAGGGTCCTCCCGACACCGTTTTGGAAATGGGAGCCTTCATGCAAGCTTGTGAAGGAGACATAGTCTGTCGTTCCATCAATGTCAAGATCCCTTATTTCAACGCTCCTATCTATTTGGAAAACAAGACACAAATTGGAAAGGTGGATGAGATCTTGGGTCCCTTAAACGAAGTATTCTTCACCATTAAGCCTTCTGAAGGCGTCAAGGCAGACTCCTTTAAAGAAGGAGATAAATTTTTCATTGGTCCAGACAAGTTGTTACCTTTGGAAAGATTCTTACCTAAGGCCAAGGAAGTGGGTACAAAGCCTAAGAGAAAGTCTGGTGGTGCTGGAGGTGCTAGCAGAGGTGGATTTGGTGGCCGTGGTGGATCCAGAGGTGGATTTGGCGATCGTGGAGGAAGAGGAGGATTTGGTGGCCGTGGTGGTTCTAGAGGAGGCTTCGGTGGAGGCCGTGGTGGTTCTAGAGGTGGATTTGGTGGCCGTGGTGGATCCAGAGGTGGATTTGGTGGATCCAGAGGTGGATTTGGTGGTTCAAGAGGTGGCAGAGGTGGCCGTTTCTAGACTACAAAGATTCTGCATAACTTTTCCATCCAATCTACAATAGCCTAATGAATTTGTAATGAAATCTTTTACTGCTATGCTACATTCCAGATGAACCCATTATAGCCACAAACTGTACTTTAGAAAGCACCACATGGAAATAGAGAAAATCGTCATTATCATCATATATATCTCATACTTATTTTCATTATTCATTTTTGTATAATTTTATATTATAATTATTGTCATAAACGTCGTCAGAACTAGTGATATAATTATTCTACTTCAATAACCCACAGCTTTCCATTATGGTTGTTCGGACATCCTTGAATCCATGGGTTTTGTCTATGTACCGATTGGTAACGGCATTGTTGAAGATCAACCTCGGAACAGTAACCACTTCGTGCAACTTGGCTTCGTCAATTATTCTGTTGTAGTATTCAATAACCCGTTCGTTTCCTTTAGTTATTATTTCCGCCATTTCCAACCTCTTTTGTGTATCACCTTTCTTATTGTTCTGAGAGTTAAAGGTGCCCTTCTTTGGCATATACTTGCCAATGATTGCATCTGTCTTGGTGAAGACAATTTCAAACGGTACTCCCTCGGAAATGAGATGGTCCATCATCTGCATATCTTCCACTCTAAACCCCTCTACACTGTCTATCAAGATGAACACCCTTCTGAGCAAGTGTCGTTTGCTGATATAGTCTAGAACGACCTTTCCCTGTTTGGCTTCACCAAATTGGCCGTACCCAGGACTGTCAATCACCCGCAATTTTCTTCCAATATTGTAGCAATTGATAGTTTTAGTATATCCCGCTCTCCGTGAAACATAGGCGTATTCAGAGACTTTAGAATTCACAATTAAGTTGTTGAGAAGCGATGATTTTCCTACATTGGTGTGTCCTAATAGTAGAACTTCAGGAAGTGGCCGCAACAAGTCAGGCAGTATACCAAATGTCTTCTTAGAATTGAGCATGGTTTCGTGGTATTCTGTCTTATAATAGGGGTCCATTTCATTCAAGCTCGTAGTTCTATTTTTATGCAATCGTTCATATTTAATATCTGGGATTTCTTCGTAATCTGCCAAAGTCCATTCTAAGTTGACTTTGGCTCTGTTGAAGAAAGACTGGGCTTCACTAATCTGCTGAACCGAAAACTCGGTATATTCTGGCTGACGGAAATGGTCCGTCAAAGCTGAGGGTGTAATCACGAGTCTCAGAAGGTTCTTGGGAGGCAATTCTGAAGTCAATGGGTTGGGCTTTGGTGAACTTTTCACTTTTTTCACTGGAGCAATACCTCGGGAGTTGGATTTATTTTGCGTCAAAGCAGCCACCAAATAATTTATGGAAGCATACCGTCTTTGAACAAGACCACTACATTGTAGAGACCTCGAAGACGGTCCTACAAGCATTTTTGGTGATTAAATGGCGAAAGAAGTTATGCTGAAAAGAATGGAAAATTATAGTGTTCTGGCATATAGTACGAAATTTTCATAGAGACGATGGAGAGATATTCCTAGTAAATTCAAGGATTCAAAGATTCGTGGTCAAGAAGAAAATGTTAGAAGCTGAAGAGGTTGGATACTTCATAACTCGAAAATTATTGAAACATGAAATTGGTGATTGAAAAATTGCTTGTCATTGCTGGGACAGGCAGATGAAGAAATATTCCTGATTTTGCAATCATGCCTATAGCCTACAATACACAGCAAAGAAAGTACGAAACACAGAAGCTTTTGGATTTTCATATAATTTGCCTACAAGGAGAGATATGATGAGATTATAGATAGCTGCCTTGAAAGCTTCTCATATATTTGAAACCAGTTCACCAAATCAGTTCTTGGCTCATTCCATTTAGTAAGTAAAGTACAAATTTAGAGTCGCGCACTAATCCTGGATACGTACCTTATCACTATCTTTTCATAACCACTTCTCAACAGCCCTCGAGAGTTTGATCATTAACACATATCTATGGTTTCTGTACGAGTGCCTGTGCTTATACGTAAGTAATACCGATCTAATTGGAGAAGCATTGAACGAAATGGACGTCCAAGTATCAGTTTATCTCATGATTCAATGCTCACATTGAAAGTTGAATGTTTCATGATGTCTACATTTATGTTTCGTTCCATATTGCCGTCTGAACCCTACTAACATCAGCAGTCTTTGTAGTTTCGTTGGTTGCAGCTGGATACCTCGGCTTTGCTTCTCTTGAACTTCAGCACGACAAACTCATCCATTTCGGAGTGTTTCTAATTCTTACTTCTGAATTCTATTTCATTTTTGACACGGGCCACAAGTCGCTCAAGACACTCCGCACCATCACATTCACGGTATGCACCGTTGGAGCATCTGTGGGACTGGAGGTGGTACAGAGTCTTGTGAATCCTACACGAGTGTTTGATATTTACGACATAGGCTGTAACGTGTTGGGTTCCTTAATAGGGTTAGTGGCCAGTTCTTCGTACGAGCAATGGAAAGTGAGACAGAACAGGCTTCTGCGCGGTGGTAGATACAGAGTTGTGACTACAGACGTGATCCAGAGTCTGCTGGGCAGCGAAAGCGAAGACAGCTATGTCCAAATCCAGATGGGAGATCTTGAGCGAGAGGAGAGAATGTAACAATACAGGCAATGATAATGAATATACGAACAGAACATAAAAGTGAAGAGTAATAGGGAGAATAAAGTGAATGAAGACACAATGAAAAGTGTAAGCACAAGAGTTTACAAATGCGAACATTTATGAATGGATATACAATGAGGTCTACAATGAAGAAGTACAATGATGTCGACATAGTTAAGTAAGCGTGTCTGAGTTCGTTAGAAATATAAATGTATAATTTGTGAGAATTGCAAAATATTTTTTATTTCGAAACTATACAACTCAATTGCTTCGTAATCTTTTCCAAGGTTACCATTTTCATATCGTTATGACACAACTTTCGTCAGATCATTTTGGCTGGGCTGACGGTTAGATTTGTTTGACTTCGAATAGTCCTGACAAATCTTACTAAGTAAGTACTGTACAATAGGCGAGTTTAGTAAGGCACTCAGATGCCACAACAGATATATTTATATGTCACGAGTACTATAATCCAATTGATCAGCCGCTGGAAGGGGTAGACTACACGACGGTTACATTAAGAAAGCTGTGTATTACTTTCAGGTCTCCTATCTAACAGCTCCAGATATCACACGGTTGTGATTCTAAACTGCTCTATCCATACGTGACATTTTCGCCATGGCCGAATCTCCATTCTACGGGGGAATCGTCTCCTACGACATCCACACTTACTGGAACAACAACAACGAAAACGAAAGAAAACTTGCCTTCGACTTGAGAGAAAAAGTGTTGAAGGAATTTGCTGACGACATTGCCAAAGAGAACATCAGAGTGTATAAGTTCTGGGACAAACCCATCGGACCGCATCCTGTAAACATGTGGGAGTTGGACTTCAAGAGTCCCGAGATGTTTGTCAAACTAGTTCCATTCTTCCAGCTCAACCACGGCAAGCTTTCGGTCCTCATTCATCCACGGAGTCTATCAGGAGCCTTACCTGACCACACTAAGCATGCTTTGTGGTTGGGCCATAAGTTGAGACTTGACGCAGAAGTCTTGAAGAACGAAGATTAGGTCAGAATGCCACTACAGAAGAAAATGTGACTGATTGAGACTGTTTAGCCAATAGTAGAAGAGGAGAATTATAAATGAAATAGTCTACAACTGCAAAATAGTACTAGTCGAGCAGCAGCAAGATTCATATGAAATTCGACATTCTAGTACTAATTAAGAATGCTGAAAAGCAGCACCAATGAACTACACAATTCTCATCCTACAATAAATACAGCCTTATATATACCCCTGAATCTCATCTGTTTCATCCTTCAATTCCATACCGATAAATGAAACGGAGCTGCAACGGTGCGGCTCATTATGGTATAGGGGTTGCGAAATTGGCCCACTCCAAAATACACGTATTTCCTACACCAAAAAAGAACATACAATAGCTTTAACAATAATCTTTACTTACACATACACTTTAACTATCGGACATATTTAAGTAGTTAATATAAAACTATTAATCTCTCTTTACCTCTTGTAGTTAGCAATCATCTCATCTCCTACAGCGAGTAAGCGATCGTTATCACAGACCTGCACGCAAGATCTCCATTTCCAGCATACAAATATCAGTATTAGTATTTTTCTAATTCCTAGCCTACTGGAACCCCGTGTAACTTCCGTTTCTCTGTAACTTTCTCTTGACTAGTTCGAATAGCAGTAGCAATGACTGATTCGGTGCCGTTGCAGCTCCCCCCGACACCGGTAGCGACCCGGTCGCCCACCAGTGGCTTCAAACGGATTTCCATACCGAGATTTCTGAGACATGATCCCAATGGGAAGGAAGTTGATATTGGTGAAAATCCAGAAACGAATAATGAAAATAATGTAAATATAAAAACAAGAAAGGAAAACACAGCATTGTCAGATGAGAACGGCACAAGTCAAGAAAATGGCGAAAATGAGAACAAAGAAGATAGACTTGATCACGAACTGGACCATGAAAACTATCAGGTCCAGAGTATCCATAATGGTGTAAATCACCAGCAAAACCAAAATTCTTCAGAATTACAGAAAAATGGAAATCCCGCCAATTCCAGCAGTCCCAATTCCAATTCTTTCATATCCAATCATTATATAGAAGGGCCTTCAAAAGGATTACAGCCAGGTACACTCCGTCCCAACCGCCACGACATCGACGACACCCATGAAGGTTACGACAAAAACATATATAATCATAACGGCAGAGACAGCTCGCGCTCGATTTCTCCGCTAAGAGAAGTTGCAGATATAGAACAGCTATACGATGCTGTCTCTTTACATTCAGACAAAAAAACACCACTGACGACAAGAAGACTGTCTTTTTTTGGACAAGATTCGCCGAAAGTGATAACAAACCCGTGGAGCTTCATATTTAAAAATGTAGATAAGGATGAGCAACGTTACGAGTCCGAAGAGCAGGAAGCAAGGGATAAGGTGCCGTATGCGCCTCATCAACTTGAAGATGAAACAATAGCAAGTCCTGAATTTCTCGATTCTCGTCACCATTCACAATCGTTTTCGAATTTTCTCCCTTCAATGTTCAGCGGAAAACACGAAAGAGACACGAACACAAATCTCCAGGCTCATGCTCCAGGGTCTCCTGAGAATGACTTCCAGGTTACAGAAGAATTGAAAAGACAGCAAACTTTTATGAAGAAGTTTCTGATTTTCAACAGACGTAGAAACAAAGATAGTAGTCGGAAACAAAGTATAGTAGCTGCAGAACTAGCTGAACCTCTACTTGAAGATCCAGACAAGCCGACTGGAGAAAGAGCTCTGAAGTTGATTGGTAGTTTGGCTATGGGTGCTCCAGCAATCAATTTGCTTGCTTCGTGTTTGCTAGAGGATGAGCATGGCATTTCTCGAGCTCCGCTAGTACTTACCTTAATTGGATTGAAAGTCACAGACATCTCTGCTGGAATTTCAACTAGATTCAGAAAGTTCAAGATTGAATTGGAGTACGGCTTGGGGCCCCAGAGATTGAAGTGGTCTGTAGACAAAACTGCAAAGGACCTCTTATATTTGCATTCCAAGTTCAAATTTGAAAGATGGAGAAATGAAGTCGTACGGAACAAGAACTCCGAGTTGCCCAAGTGTCCCATTCCGCCTATCAGAGGTTCTGATTTGAACAGGGGAAAAAGGAGAAAAAGTTTTCCATCGAATGCACTTCCTAACCAGGAGTTACGTCGAACTTCTATAGGTGAGGAGTTGGGTAATGCTATTAGACTTACACGTTCTCGATCTCGATCACGATCTCGCTCACCTTCACGATCTCGCTCTCGTTCTTCAAGTCGCTCCAGCATTAGAAATGAAATTGAAGGCGACAACCACTCTATAAACAGCGGACACAGTTTCCGCGATCATTTGACGAGATTGAGGCTGCATCTTAGTCATTCTTCCACTTCAACTCACGACCAGTCGCCCGAGCAAATCAGAACGAGAATCCAGAAGAACCAGGACTACATTCGCGATGTGGAAAAGTACTTGAACAACATGATTGAATTATGTGCCTTGAAGCCACAGTCTAATAGACTCTTTCACTTCTTTGAAATCTCTCCTATATCTTCATTGTTGAGCTACGAAACGGGATATCTGGGAAAGCAAGGTATCGTACATGTAGGTGGTACAGCAAAGTCACAAGGTTGGAGAGTGGGCCATTTCAGAGCCAACGATTTGAAAGGGATGATTGATAGAAGGTCCGAGAAATGGCTCTTGGTGCGGAACTCGTATGTGATGTACGTCTCCGATATCAACTCTACTCTACCACTCGAAGTATTCTTGGTTGATTCTCAGTTCAAGATATCTTACAAAAGAGACGTAGAACAGAATAAAGAAGACGAAGAATCTGATTATGATGATTCTTCCATCATTCAGAAACAGATGGCTGATAACGATGTCAAAGATGCTGCAAGAATGGTTTTCAATCAGCTCAAGATCACCTTGGAAAACAGTGAAAGAAAACTACAGATTAACCCCAAGTCACAAAAGGAACAGAAATTATGGATCAAATCGCTCACAGAAATGAAAATATCTACTGATTGGTCACAGACTAATCGTTTTGGCTCCTTTGCACCTGTAAGAGAAAATTGCTATGCTCAATGGTTTGTAGATGGTCGAGACTACTTCTGGGCTGTTTCATCAGCTTTGGAAATGGCCAAGGATGTGATTTTCATTCACGACTGGTGGCTCTCTCCTGAAATATATTTGCGTAGGCCTGCCAATGGTAACCAGCAATGGCGGTTGGATAGAATCTTGCAAAGAAAAGCACAACAAGGAGTCAAAATTTTTGTTATTGTCTACAGAAATGTTGGATCTACTGTTGCTACCGATTCTCTATACTCTAAACACTCAATCTTATCATTAAACGAGGAAAATATCCATGTGATTCGTTCACCCAATCAGCTCTTGCAAAACACCTATTTCTGGGCACACCATGAAAAGCTCTGTATCATAGATCAGACTGTTGCCTTTGTAGGAGGTATCGATTTGTGTTATGGTCGTTACGATACTCCTGACCATGTCCTTGTGGACGATTCAGATATCAACTTCCATACTCTTTCTGGCGATGACAGGCCAACGGCTGAAGAATTTATCAAGTTCCAGACCTTCCCTGGAAAGGACTATTCCAACCCTAGAGTGAAAGATTTCTTTGGCCTCGAACGTCCTTACGAGTCTATGTATGATAGAAACGTAGTACCTAGAATGCCTTGGCATGATGTTCACATGGTAACCTCTGGTAAGGTGGCAAGAGACTTAGCCAGACACTTTGTACAGCGCTGGAACTACTTGCTTAGACAAAAGAGACCCAGTAGACTTACCCCATTACTTACTCCTCCTCCGGACATGTCTGACGAAGAAGCCAAGGTAATGGGATTAGATGGAACTTGCGAAGTTCAATTGCTTAGATCTGCTTGTAACTGGTCATTAGGCTTAAAAGAGCACGAACAGAGTATCCAGAATGCGTATTTGAAGCTTATTGAGACTTCAGAGCACTTCATCTATATTGAAAACCAATTTTTCGTAACTTCTTGTATCATTGAAGGTACAGAGATAGAGAACAGAATTGGTGATGCTATTGTCGACAGAATTATTAGAGCTTACAAAGAGAAGAAGGTATGGAAGGCTATAATTGTCATTCCCCTTATGCCTGGCTTTGAATCCCAAGTTGATGAGCCAGATGGATCTTCAGTTAGAGTCATTATGCAATGTCAATATTTGTCGATTTCAAGAGGGTTGTATTCGATTTTTTCCAAGTTGAGGAAGTTTGGGGTCGATCCAGACAATTACATTCAATTCTTTTCTTTGAGGAAGTGGGGTAGAATTGGACCTGATAGAACTTTGGTTACCGAGCAGTTGTACATTCATGCCAAAACCATGATTGTAGATGATAGAGCTGTTATTATCGGGAGTGCCAATATTAATGAGAGATCTATGAGAGGTGTCAGGGACTCCGAGGTGGCTGCTATTGTCCGCGACAAAGAAACTGTACGTACTCATATGAATGGCGATCCATTTTTGGCTTGTAAATTTGCTCACACATTGAGAATGAGATTGATGAGAGAACACCTTGGAATCGATGTGGATATATTGGATATTGTGGAGAGAAGATTTAAGCGTTTTGAAGAGTATGCAAGAACTCAGGAAGGTATCCAGTCTGCTACTAGTGTATTCAGAGAGCTGGAGAACATAATTCTTTCTGCAATGGTTGAAATAGCATCCAGAGATATCTTGGATCAGCCAGATGGTACTTTCAGATGGAAGAACTTCCAGAAGCTGAAGAGTATCGATGGAGAAACTGGTATAGTAGCTCAGAACATGACTTGTCAAGAAGACGATACTGAAAAGCCTTCTCCATTAGCATTACCCATTTCGTTCAACAACAGAACAGGTCCATATGAAGCTAATAAGGGAATAAGAGATAAGAAGAAACACTCTCACGATACTAGAGTCCAGAACAACGATCTTCACAAACAGGATGTATATGGTGATGGATTCGACAAATATAGAAGCAAGCTAGCAAAAAGAGCCAGACTTAACAGCAGTAGGTTCCTCAAGGAAAAAGCTATGCAATACATGCAAGAGAATCCATTGAAGACATACTTGCCTGATGTAGAAAGTGTACGTGAATTCTTGGAATGTGACGACTACGACATGATTGACGAAATGGACGAGACTTCGGAGGAAGTGATTTCAACAAGAAACAGAGAAAGATGGCAATTGTTAAAGAAGCTTTCCTATATGCAAAGAGTTTCAGCTAGAGAAATGAAGGAGCGAGACGAGGAGAGAAAAAAAAGAGTCAATGCTGGTCTTAGCCCTAGTATTGGAATAAAGTCGCCAGGAAACGGCTCTCCTGTTTCGTTTGGTGATCGTAAAAATGGTTCTCCCGAAGTTGTTGCCAACAGTAATGGCAATAATACAAGCCATGGTGATTTCAATGGCACAACTCTTGATAATTCTTCGCTTCCTTCAGTAGAAAAGAAGCATGAAGGTTTGAATGAAATGGGCAATGAGATTCCAATTATAACTCTAAGTGAACAGGAAGCTCAAGATATCATTCACAGCTTAGCTCCAGCAGGAGATCGCGAGTTCAATAAGTTCTTAGATCCATATGGTTTTGAGGATCCGCTTGATGTCGAGTTTTATGAGGATATCTGGTTTGAGAATGCTCGTAGAAACACAGAAATATACCGAATGACATTTCATACTCAGCCTGACGACACTGTACTCAGCTGGAAGGATTACAAGCAGTTTTCTAAGCTCCAGAAGGCATTCATTGTCTCACAACAGCAAGAGGTCAAATTCAGGAGACAACATAGAGGTCGTAAAGAGGAAGAGGAACTGGAATCTGAATCTGAGAGTGAAGACGAATCGGAAGGATTTCAGTACCGCCCAACTATGGCACATCGTCCTAGTCAAGCTACAATCAACGTCAAGAAGTTCGACCAGGTTGGTTTGTTGGGAAATGCACCACCTTCAGCTGAAGGGGTAGTCCCCAACGAAGTCAAGGCTCTGCCTTCTAATGCACATAAGCTTAGATTGAGGCGCCGGATGAACAAGACGGCAATACAGGAAGCCGATGAACAAACTGAAGATGACCACAATGATGAGACACAAATTGCAGATGATGTAGAGCTTTCTGAAGTTGATCGTCTCCAGATTGGCGAGGACGAGTCTGAGTTAATTGCTATTTTCCCTAACGACGAAGATGTAGCAGAGGCTCAGAAAGACCACGAAGTCGCTGTAGAGTCATCTGATGCATCGCCAGTGGCTTCTAGTACACCCGTACTTAACGAAACAAATGCATCTGGTGTTCCTGTGCGACGTAAACGGAGAAGAGCTGGTACCTTCTCTGCTAGAAGACGAGCACAAATGGGAGAACGAATCTTTGACCGAGACTCGGCAGAGAGAATATTGCTTGAAGTGCAAGGTAATCTTGTTCTTTTCCCTACTGAATGGTTGCTGAGAGAGTTGGACGGAGGCAATTGGTTCTACAACAATGATAGACTTCCACCTATCGATATCTATGATTGAATGCAAACGTGATTATTTAAAAAAAAGTTTTAATAATTCTAATATAAAATGAAAATAATGGTAGATAAAAGGAATATTTGTAATTCTGATCATAAACTACGTAAGATTATAAAGTCTTCTACTGTGTTAGTTTCCAAAGAATAAGTTGCATCTATTGCCCCAGATAAGCGTTCCAGAAAATGGAGATACAATGCAGGTGTGGCGACGCTGTGCTGGGTT
Organism: Scheffersomyces titani; assembly: GCA_030565185.1. Taxonomy (NCBI): domain Eukaryota; kingdom Fungi; phylum Ascomycota; class Pichiomycetes; order Serinales; family Debaryomycetaceae; genus Scheffersomyces; species Scheffersomyces titani. The sequence goes on along the minus strand of JAJMBD010000016.1, from coordinate 235,407 downwards.
CCTGCAGTGCATGTGCGATAAGGCACGTGAACTTGGGAGAATTTGCATTCAGTTGAAGAATCGGGGCCATAGAATAGAGCAAGGAACTACGATCAGCAGGTGGAAGCAGTTCAAGAAGGTAGATGAGAGAGTTCTGATAGAAATTTCTACTTTTCCAGAGATTTTCCAATTTGAAATGGGTGGGAATTATATTTTCTGTACCACATTGCCATATTTATATGTATTTATATTGAAGAATGAACTGAAAAATCAAGAACAAAGCAACAACAAGGATAAACTAATCAACTCCAAAAATCATCCATATTCCTCAAGTCTTAATGTTATCTTTTACTCTACCAACCTTTGTCGTATTCCGGTCTATTCAGATCCATAAATGCAACATAATCAAGTCTTGCTTACTGACTGGGCAGCGCACGACTCGGTATCTAGGAAACGTACCTCAGACGTCATATACGATCTTACTAGGAATTCCACCATTTTACACCACTACATTCTTAAGGTACATCAAAGGTATATATTATGATCATTAAATTCTCTACATATACTCTCCCTTTTTTTCATGATTTCTCGACACTCCTTGGCCCAGTTGCCTCTTCCCTAGTAGTCCATGTCTTCTGATCCCCGTGACCTGCACATAACCATTTCCATCATATCAAAATGCACTTAAAAATTCAGCCTTAACTATACAAGAAAAGTAGCCCAGAAGAACTTTCATTACGTGCTACCCATCTTTTCCAGAAGTGCTAAAGAAGACATCATCCAGCGGTCTTGTTGATCTTGTTTTGTGTGTTATTGTTTATTATTGTTGTTCGTTCTTTGCTGTTCGTTTTTGTGTTCGTTCTGTAGTTTTCTTGCAATCACTCCCCCTTTCCATTCAATAGAACGGATCATTACAATCAACCTGGCTACGCTATCACAATTCCTCCATTGTTGCAGCAGCATAATCAAGCTGTTTGTGATTGTGTGATTTATCGAGTAGCCACACAATTGAACTGCAGCCTCTTCTCGGCTAGTGGCATTGTTCAATTCTGATTACCCCATACTTTTTTCAGTCTAGATACGGGAGGATCTGGATTTGAATTTTCCAATACAGAAACTTCGTTTTATTGTATTGCGTACTGATAGAAATTGTTGAATTGGTCATTTGCTGGATTGATATTAGAAACTGAATTCCTTGAATTCTGATTGTATTTCCTGAAAATACAGAAGTGTAAGACTTATAAAGAAATACTTAGTTGCGATACATTTAGTTTTATGAAAAACTCAATTGATTTCAAAATTTGAATTTTTGATTTCCACTTGAATACCAATAGTATTCTGAATTGAATTTATTGGAAAGCAGAATTATTCCCTCAATATGTCTTACTTACTGGACCAGGAGTACCGTCCCGGGCATCTGGCAATAGAAAACGATGAAAACCATTCCAATGCAGCCGTTACCAGTACCAAGCCTGCGAAAACAACCATAACTGGTCCCACAAAGATACCTGTCAATGCCAATACGACTACTTCCAGCACCGCTAGTCACCAACACCAACAGGAGCAGGAAATTCTTTCCAGTTTTGCCATCCCCAACCCTCCAATTTCGACCCAGCAGTCAAGCGTAGCTGCTGAAAAGGACCAGACTGGGTCCGATAACTCAGGGGAAGTCCAATCTCCTCGGACTTTATGGATGGGAGACTTGGATCCCTGGCTCGACGAAAACGGCATCGGCGACTTGTGGTGGAAAATCCTCCAGAAACGCGTCACCGTCAAAATCATAAAGCCTAAGACGTCGAAACCCGATATCACTTACCAGGGCCTATCCCATTCTGGCTACTGTTTTGTAGAATTCGAATCTTTTGAAGATGCCCAGCTAGCTCTTGGACTAAATGGCCAGTTGCTTCCAGACATCGCCATGCCATCACAGCAGCATTTCCCCAACAACCCTGATAACCAGAAGAAGTACTTCCGATTGAACTGGGCCAGCGGAGCGACATTGAGTGCACCCATCATTCAGAGCCCGGAGTTTTCGTTGTTTGTTGGCGATCTTTCTGCTTCCACAACAGAAGCACATTTGCTAGCATTCTTCCAAAAAAACTTCCCGGCATCTATAAAGACCGTCAGAGTGATGACAGATCCTGTTTCAGGCAAGTCGCGCTGTTTCGGATTTGTCAGGTTCACTGATGAGTCCGAAAGACAGAGAGCCTTAATGGAAATGAACGGTGTTTGGTTTGGAGGTAGACCTCTCCGTGTCGCTTTGGCCACTCCTAGAAACATCAATAGGAACAAGTTCCAGAATCAGAACCACCAAGGAAACCCAGGAAACCCAGGAAACTTTTATGGTGGTGGCGGTGACTCTCAGCAAGAGTTGATGTACATGCAACCTCCTCCTCAGATGAGAGTAGAACTGCCGTACGCTTACTATGGCAATCCGCAAGTTCCTCCTTCTGCATCTGGACCTCCCTATGATATTCCAGGAGATTTAGATAGAGGAGGACTTGATCCTGGTAGTGGAATGGGACCTATAAAGTCACCTTTGCATTCACCTAATGTTCAGCCTCAGCCATATGCCGATCCTAATAACACAACTGTATTCGTAGGAGGTCTTTCTACCGAAGTAACAGAGTCTACTTTGTTCACACTTTTCAAACCTTTTGGAATAATCCAGCAAGTGAAAATTCCTCCGGGAAAGAATTGCGGCTTCATCAAGTACTCTACTCGCGAAGAAGCCGAAGAGGCAATAGCTGCGATGCAGGGCTTCATCATCGGTGGAAACAGAGTCAGACTTAGCTGGGGTAGAGTGTCTATGAACAACAAAAAGTTCCAACACCAACAGCAGCAAGTAGCTCATGCGGCGCAATTTCAAGCCGCAGCTGCATTGTCAATGGGAATGGACCCCACTAGTGCAATGGCTGCTGCCGCTGCTGCTGCTGCTGCTGGAGGCTATCCTCCTCCAATGGGAGCTCCTCCACAGATGGGAGGTATGCCTCCTTTGGGAATACATCATTCTATACCACCTGGAGCTGGTAATTTCCAGTCTCCGTTGGCTCAAGGACAAGGAGGTTCCGAAGGCTATGATAAGGGACAGAGTGATCGGTCTACTTCATTTGACGAATCAAGCAGTAATCCCAATATTTCACCATATTACGTACCAATGCCTCCACCTCCTGGTGCTGAGTACAGCATGCCTCCACATCCTCACCCACCTTCTCAGGAAGCGTTGATCAAGGCTATGGGAAATATCGATCTTGGCGGAGGTCCAGAGCGAGCAGATGGTTCTGACCAGATGTATTTGAATGCACCTTATATGGGTCATCCTCAATACGCTGGTGGATATCCGCTCCCGACAGAAATGCAATTCCAGCAGTTCATCCCTCATCCTGGACAGGAGGTGCCTCAAGAAGAACAACCACCGCCAGAAGATGATGATGGCGACAACGAAGATAAATAAAAATGAGGTGATCGTTCGTCGCTGCTGATCTATATATTCACGACACCCATAGCTTCTACTATTTTGCTCCATTACTACCATCCTTATTTTATTCTATACTACTATCGTTTTATTCCATTACCATTATTTCTATTCATTTCCACTACTACTTTTTGTTGAACCGTAGGTTCGTTGATGTTGTTTTATGTCTGTAACTATTTGGATTTATGTTACTTATGAGTTTTTGCTGTTAATGTTACTATTTTTGTTGGTTCGTTTGTTGGCTATGCCAGGGACACGAGGGTACGACAAAAGGAAACGGAATTACTATTACTATTGTAGTTGATTTTACTGGGCAGCCTTCTTCTACTATAAATCGATTGATTCCCTCTAACCAAAATCTATTTTGACTATCATTATGCTTGTCCATTTGTGTTAATACGATGATATTGTATGAAAGTTGTGTTTCGTAGGTACTTTATTGAAAGGGTATCGTTAATTTTCAGATAATTGTTTTTAGATTCATACGGTATTTCGATAATTGGTATAAATGAGTTACAAAGTCATATCTACATAATTTCTATTTCAATGTCTGATCTCGAATTAATTTGAACACCTATTACTGCATTCTTATAGTATCATCATACTTGAATCAGTCGGTTCTTAGCTTAATATACTTCGGATTCTCGTCATAATCTACTGTTCTCACATGATCTACCCATCATGCTCCGAACTCACGGCGCCTACACATTACTCATATATCGACATAAATTGAATAACCTATCTAGTAGTTACACCCGTAGAATAAATCATTGTTTAAACCTGAAACAAATACACAAATAAGATCTTTTCCAAACAAAAGAATACTAAGAATACTAAGAAACTAAAGAACAAAAGAAGCACCACCCGATCATACTAATACACTGAAACATGTCATATAATCTAGTCTAGGATCTTTCGCCTCTCAATCTTCTAGCCAACTGGATGTCCTTCTTCTGGATAGTAACTCTCTTGGCGTGGATGGCACACAAGTTGGTGTCTTCGAACAAGGAGACTAAGTAGGCTTCGACGGCTTCTTGCAAGGCGCCGATAGCGGACGACTGGAATCTCAAGTCGGACTTGAAGTCCTGGGCGATTTCTCTGACCAATCTCTGGAAAGGCAACTTTCTGATCAAAAGTTCGGTGGACTTCTGGAATCTTCTGATTTCTCTCAAAGCGACGGTACCTGGCTTATATCTGTGGGGCTTCTTGACACCACCAGAAACTGGAGCAGACTTTCTGGCAGCCTTGGAGGCTAATTGCTTTCTGGGGGCCTTCCCACCGGTGGACTTTCTGGCAGTTTGCTTGGTTCTGGCCATGTTTAACGAAAATTACAACGTGAGGAAAAGAGAAGGGAAATGGCAAAAGTGCGGAAAACGAGAAAATCTTATTTATATATGTGCCCAATTAATGTATGACATTTCTGTAGGGAATTTAACGAAAAAAGAACCCTCCACTATGAATGACGTTTTGGGATGAGGGTGAAATGGCCACTGTTTTTTGGGCAGGAAATAGGCGCTGTTTTGGAGAAAAAACCCGCACTGCCGAAAACCAGCCAGGGGCTACGGGCCAGCTGAATCCAGCGATATGATTGGCTGATCGATGGTGAGTGCACTCCTTCACGTGAGGAACGATAGAAAGTTCATCATCCGATAATATCGACAATGGCCTCATATATTGTTGTGAATCGTATTTCATATACCTTTCTATCGCAGATCGCCTATCGGATACAACCTTGTATTTTCTGCTATAGATCTCACTCTTTCACTTTGTTCTTGCTTTAGTCTTGTTATCTGAATTGTTTGGATGATCTGTTGTGCCTAGTAGTTTTCTCTGTCGCAAACTTTCTTTTGATGCCATTTTGCATCCGTTCTTCCGCAATCAACTCCATCTCTACAAAAAAGAGGACCATGGCACACTTGGGATAGACACGATTTCCTCCTCTTCTCATCTATTGTAAACATCTGTCCGTCCTTGCTCCTTTGCTCAATGTTGCTGCTATCTATCTCTGCCAGCCGCATTCTGCAACATCCCACTGCCTAATCGGGCAAATAAAATAATGAACAAGCACAGATTATATGCCGTACAGCTAGTTCGTCCTATAGACACAGATAAGGAGAAGCAAGAGCAATTCATTATTCATAGAAATGACGAGTGCCCAATTCTAGCCTTAACATCGTTCTACTAGCTGACATCTGTGTGGAATGCGTCTACAACCGGGTTACTATGAATATGTTATAACGTATAAAAAGTGTATAGAATACAATGCAAGGAAAATGTGATAGTTGCACACGGCTTCTATCGGAAGTGAAGCTGTTGTTCACCTGACAGTGAACTATGATATCTATGAGTGACGGTAGTGACGAATAAGAATATAATGAGAATTAGAATTTCATTTGGACAAAAGAATATTCATGTATGTGAATGTGAACCTCAGTTTTATGACTGATTCTAAGGGATAGTCGTTAAAGATCATGAACATAGAACTTGCCAATACTTATCTTTCGTTACTCTCATTTTCTATTCTTCTCTACGATCTGTACCACAATCTGGTGATTCTGGTCTTCATCATTTTCTTCTGTAACTGGAAAACTCCGTACATCAATGCTTCAGCAGTAGGAGGACACCCAGGGACGTAGATGTCTACAGGGACGATCCTGTCACAGCCTCTGACTACGGAGTACGAGTAGTGGTAGTAGCCTCCACCGTTGGCACAGGAACCCATGGAGATGACCCATCTTGGTTCAGGCATTTGATCGTACACTTGCCTCAAGGCAGGAGCCATCTTGTTGGTAACAGTTCCTGCTACAATCATGATATCAGACTGACGTGGAGAAGCTCTGAAAATGATACCCAATCTATCCTGATCGTATCTGGGAGTGGAGACATGCATCATTTCCACGGCACAACAGGCCAAACCGAAAGTGACCGGCCAGAAGGACGACTTTCTGGCCCAGTTGGCAATCGAATCCAACGACGTCAAGGCGTAGTCGATGGGACTCGAGGCAGTCTTTTCTGACATCAATGGGAAGTCTGTAGGTAAAGCCTTGGGGGTCAAGTCTTTAGAACTTATGTAACGAACAGCTACAGCTTTTGCTATGGACCCAGACATGGGCTTTGCAGTCACGAGGGCTCTTCTGGACAACGAGAACATGGTGTGGACGTTGGCGTAGTAGTATGTAGAAAAAGTGACCCGAATTGAATGTGTTATTGCAGTATCTTCTTGAAGTTTGTAGATTTGTCTGAAACTTTTTTACTGGTTTACTTTTGATCAGCAAAAATTTACAGGCTTTGATTGGATGCGACATGCGCGACATTCGCGACATGCGCGTGAGAGTTTGATATACTGCATAAAATCTGTAAAGCATACATTCTTGGATTTATTAACTACTATCTGATTTTAGTATATCATATGGTGAATAATCATATAAGGTGTACTGTAACATACTTTAGAATGCTTTATACAATAGTGTATATTAATTGTCAGAGTTGCATTCTATTTTATTTTTAATATAGCTCATTCTTATTTATATATCCTTAGAACTTCGCGACAGTGAATTCATATGGAGTTAAATTTTTGGCAACATGGTATTTTACACCAGATCTAGCAAGGGTAAACCTTACTTTTGTACGTTGGCCCTGGGATTCTAACATTCGACGAAGTCGAATTAATCATTGTGGTTATTTGTAAACTCCGCTGAGGGTTGATACAATCACTAGGAAATCACTTAAAGATTAGTTGAATAAAATCAAATCAGTTATATGATATATGATGAATATCTACTGAATTTGAAGTGTTCTAATACTAAATACTGGGGAATATTGCAACCCAGAAATATGGTAGTTCCATGTAAATTGAACTATACAGATTTTCTATATTAGTACTGCCGAAGTATGTGACATACTACTATATTAGCACTTCTTCAAAATAGGTCTAAACTTGTAATTGGACGTTTACCTGTTACTTATGCGTATATTATGCTATTCTATAGTACATTATTGAATGATATCCTCCAAATAGTCCTTGATCTTCTCAAGAATATCCTCTTTCACCTTGGCCGGCACCAACTGCTCAGCTCTAGATTTCACAAATGAATACAACTGGTCGAAGTTCTGGTCGCTTTTGTCCAGAAGCTCTCGACTCGCCAACTGCGACACTTTGTCGAACCAGCCTGATTCGTAGAGTTGCAATTTTAACTGCTTGTTTATGATGTCGTAGTTTCCCGATGTTATAAGATGTTCCTGAATCTTGGACTTAATCTGGTCCAATTCTTCCAGCTGCTGTGTCATGACTATTAGTTTATTAATGAATAGTATTATATATGTCGGATGTTAAAGCGACAGTGCCTTTATTCTATATGTTAATGAATTGTCAATATTGCTTATTAAAGATATTGATGGATTGTTGATTATGATTAAATGTAGACAGAAGTGTGTTAGAAAACTTTGATTATTGAATTCCGAAACTTCGTCAGCTTGAAAAAATCACAGATCTGTTTATGTGATGCTCTATGTTTGTAACTTTGAACAATCTTGAACTAATATATAGATCCCTGGCCGAAGATGAAACCAAATAAGAAGTCAATATATATTCAACTTCTGAAATTTAATATAACATATTCTTCTATGAAAAATATATGCGAAGATTGCGTGCGACTCTTAAGTGCATAATTGTGAGCAATAGTGAAATCTGTGGAGAATAACCTAATCTCTGCAACTTTTTCAGAACACTCCAACTTTCTAGTTTTCAGCAATTGTTGCTATAGAGTCGGTTCCTTCACTTCTCTGAAAACTTATTGTCTTACTGCAACTATAGAGATTTATCTCAGCTCTTCCTATCTATATGCGGAGAGCCATAACACGACTCCAATATAAATTTCCTCAGCAGTTAAATCTATACAAATCACATCTTACCAGAACAATGTCGTTGTCTCATGCAAAGAGCTCTCCTTACGGTGCCAAAATTACTGCAATTGAAGAGTTGGACAAAGGCAACTGGATCCAGACCAGAAAGATCAAATACCAGGATCCCCACGGAAACGACCGAGTCTGGGAAATGGCTATTAGAACTACAAGATCTGAGACTACAAATGTCGATGCTGTTTCCATTATAGCCATTTTGGACAAAGAAGGTAAGGATCGTGAACTTGTGCTTATCAAACAATTCCGTCCTCCGACTGGTAAAGTTGTGCTAGAACTTCCAGCGGGACTCATAGACCCAAAGGAATCGATAGCTAGCACGGCTGTGAGAGAATTAATCGAAGAAACAGGCTACTACGGGACCTTTGCTAGAGAATCTGTTGCTGTTTTCAGTGATCCAGGATTGACCAACGCCAATATGGTGTTGGCGTATGTTGATGTGGATCTCTCCGATCCCAGAAACGTTAATCCTAAAGCTGAATTGGAAGATGGTGAGTTCATTGAAATGTTCCATTTGCCTTTGAAAGGTTTGTTGGGCAAGTTGGAAGAGTTGATAGAAAAAGAAGGATGCACTGTAGATGCCAGATTGTATCATTTCGCTGTAGGTTTAGATATCGCTCAAGGTCTCTAGACTATGCTCAACAAACCAATAACGGGACTTACTGAGCTTTGTTTGATTGATTTCAAACTCTCCAAATCATTCTGAAGAATATTATATGCCCCGTCAAACGGGCTCATTTCGTTTTCATTACTAGTTTTTCACTATTCCTGATAGCATTACTCTTTCTTCAACGATGAACAAGTCATGACTCTAGTTAGTATGGACTTAGATATAAATTTATACACGCTTATGCATATACATAAAATCACATACTAGCGGGCATAGCACACTCGTTCACTTTTGGCCTGGCCTGTGAAAGTGCTAGTAAATAATTGTGACAATTTGAACAGAGTATGCCTATGGACGAATTTTTCCACTCCATTTACTATATCATATTATCAGAACTCATTCGGGTCACTTTCAATTCTTCTCTTAGCCAATTCTACGTTCTAAATATACTGATACCTGTTCTTGGACACCTTCTTGACCCCATACTTTCATGCAAATTTCATCTGGTAGCGCGCACCAAAGCTTATACTCAGGTGGTCACTTACTTATTTTAAAATTTCAGAACTAGCTAGTTTTCTTTTCCAAAAATACAGCGACTTTTGGTTTTCAAACTCTGCAAGCTACTAGATTTGTATTTCTGAACTTGAAGTATCGAATTGCCTTATCTATATTTCACTTTTGTGAAAGATTTTTGCCACGAACCGATCTTCAACCCCGTTTCCCCCAGACTTTCTTTGCACTACTACTTCTGAGTATATTAATTGCCATGCTGTCTGAAAACCCGGATATCTGTTGTTTTTGTCTTGGTGGCGATACCGACATCCCTCCATTTGGCAAACTTCTGGATGCTCAAGACTTCGTACATCCCTGTTCTACTTGTTCGCTTGTAGCTCATAAGGTTTGTTTGAAAGATTGGTTGAACTCCCTTCCTTCCGATAAGATCCAGATCGTCAACCCTCAATCGATGGATTTGCACCAATATTCCACTGCCTCGACTTCTGGAAGCCGAAATGACTTTGCTTCGTTTAATAATGCTACAGATTTGGGAGTGGGAATAGCTTCTGAAACTCGAACTCGAATTCACATCAATCTTTCGTTGCTGTCTGTGGTTTCGTGGCTCACCAACTTATCTCCACTTCGACACCACAGTAGAGAAGAGACAAATTATGACAATAATAATGACATTAATGTTGATGACAATGACAATACTGCAAATGGTGATATCAATGGAAATGTGAACGATAATTTGGATGATAATTACACGAATGATAATATTGCTTTTTCACTGCCTATCAGGGTGCGAAACCTCAAGAATAGAACCAACGAAGATGCTCCGCTTATAGCCGTGTTGATTGCTTCTTGTCCACAGTGCAAACTGGATTTAGCCTTTGCTATGTGGTCTTCCACTTTCCTGGCAGCCAATGCTGCACTCAGAACTACGGCTATTAGAGTAGTTCAGTATGGAGGCATACTACTAGGCGTTACATCTGTTTTCACAGGAGTGCTCTCCATGGGATATATTGGCTTGACAACTTGTGGGTTGAAGATGATGGACTGTATTGTTCCAGCTCCTCTTCTTGTCCGTATGCTCACAAAAAAGTCTGCCGCTTCAGCCAGTAGTTATGCCAGCTTGTCGCAGATTCTCTTCAACAACAACGGAAATAGTAATATTCCAAATGATAGTCTAGAACAGGCCTTAGTGAAAGGACTTATAGATCCGCTCAAGTTTTCACGAATACCTGTCTTGCCAATTGTGTTATATAGATTGCGTTCAACTTCGCTATTGTCGAGTTTATTTGGTAATCATAAAGATAATGCTAATAACTGGATAGCAGAAATCATGATAAACGCCTATATATCCTCACTTGGAAACCATCAAATTGTTAAGAGTATGTTTTTCAACTTTCGCACCCAGCTAGCAGACATCATTCGTGATCCCTCTAAACTATCTCAGGGCATCAATATCTTCAAGAGCATAAATTTGTGGAGAACCAACAACATCATCGGCATGCTTGTACCCTTAAGATGGTTTTACGATATTTTCTTCAGGCTTACGTTCAACGTAGCCCATTTGAATAACACCATGAGTTCGCGCCCTAGAATGATCGCCAACTCCATGAATGAAGAGGAAATCAATAGAATGGAAAACACAATGTTCCATTTGGCCAAGTTGTCGGGATTGTATAGTCATATTAAACTCACCGTAGACTCTGAGTTGAAGTCAGAAGTTAAACAAAGTGCCAACTCTATTTATAAGGTACCTTTGATTGGATCGTTATATGTGAATATCAAGCGCAGTTACCTTCTCTTGCTGAGACTTTACAAGCTCAACTACTTCCACGACTACATCAAAACCCGGCTAGTTTTCAGTTTCTTTAAGGTGTCTGCCTGTTTGAAGAATGACTTTTCCCACTCGTTGCTTAACAAATCCTCTACTATCCGTATGATCACTACAGTATTGTGGCCATATCTAAGTTCAAAGGTTGGAGCTGTAGTATTCCAACTTTTTTTCGAGAATTTGCAATTTTTGGATAAGTCTATAACTCCAGCCAAATTGATGCTCGTTAGCAATATAATTGGGTTGGTAGTTGTAGTTTTGGTCAAAGATGTTTTTAATCTATACATGGCACAGAGGAAAGCTGTCGAGTTGTCTGACATACGAGTCCTTGGAAAGGATTCCTATATGCTTACGGGAGGTGAAGGTAGCTTCGATCTTGAACTGCTTCGAACCTGGTATCACAACCAAGACGACGATACCGATATAGAGGTAGAATTTGAGTTAACGGGAGTGGAAGAATTACCAGCAGGGTCATCTGACTTACCAGGAGGATACCCCGAAGAATAATTACAAAATGGCAACTAGTTACATCAATTAAGCTAAATAATACAGAGCATTCAATAGTACATATATACATTGTAGAAAATTCTCAAGTATATAGATTCTAATATTTTCACAGGGCAAATACCAAATATATCTTGGATCCTGTCTATTCGTCATCGTAGTTTTCGTCTTCTTCGACTTTTCTCATTGGAGGTTCCACAGCTTCGTCCTTCTTTTCCTCTATTTCTTCCTCGTCGTTACCGTTGCTAGGCGTATCCTTCTGTTCGTCCTTGTCTGTGACATTTGAGGAGAATTGAGGAACAGCTACTGGAGCAGGTTCTGAAGCTGCATCCTTAGCTGGGGAAGGTATAGATGCCGGAGCTGGAGCTGGAGCAGGAACCGTGGGAGAAGGTTGAGCCAAAACAATTGCAGGAGCTGGGGCCGATTCTTGAACAACAACTGGAGCTGGAGCTGGAACGGGAACTGGAGCATGTTCAGCTACGGGAGTTGGAGCCTTTGCCTGGACTGGTTCAATCGGGGTAATCACAGGTGGGGCAGTATCAACAGGGGCTTGTGGAGCAGAAGGTTGTTGAACAGGTTGAGCAATTGGAGCTTGAACTACAGGAGGTTGTTGAACTACTACATGTTGTGACTGTGGAGCTTCTTGCTTGATTTCTCCATTCGTTTTAACCTCAGCGAGTTCTACAGAAGCAGCTGCGTTCATAAGTGAGTTCAAGCTGCTGTGAGCAGGTCTTGGAGAAACTCTATCCGAGGACAATTTTTTGATGACAGGATTGTCAAGTTTCTCTTCCAAGTCGTGCTTTCCGTTAGCTGGAGCTAGTTCATGTACTGGAGGCTGTGGAGCCGTTACTGGAGGAAACTGCTGGATAGACTGTTCGTTTCCTGGAAGTCTCTGCAAAGGTTGGACTTGTGGAGGAGTGGACGCTCTTTGGGGTGGCTGTTGTGGTGGAAGTTGTTTAAGAGCTGGTACAGATGGAGGTGGCTGCGAAATCTGCTGAGTCTGTTGTGGTTGAGGTGGAGGCAACAGACCTGGCTGGCTACCTAACAAATGTGGAGGAGCAGGCTGGTGAGATTGTTGTGATTGTTGTGGAGGCTGCTGTTGAGATTGAGGTTGTAATGAAGGTTGAGCAGGTTGAGCAGGTTGTTGCTGTTGCTGGCTGCTTTCCAAGACCATACCTTGCGGTAATCTTGGCTGTTGGCTCACTGGAGGAGGTTGTGGAGGATGAGTGTTACCTTCCTGTTGGTACTTTATAAGTTGGTCCAATCTAGCCTTGATGTGGGGATTGCCTGGATCCAAACGTTCTGCCTGCCTGTAGGCATCTAGAGCGTCAGAGATCTGGTTGTTACAAGTTTCGTACAAGGTTCCTAAATCGTACCAGACTTCAGAAATGTATGGATTCAAACGAATGGCACGAGTGTAGGCGTCTAGAGCATCTCTATATTGTGAGATCTGGTAATAGAGAACACCAATCAGACACCAGAAGGTGGGGTTTCTCAGATCACGGTTCACCGCCTGTTGGAAGGCTTCGTAGGCAGCGTTGAAATCGCCTCGAATCATGTGAACACGTCCCAAGTAGTACCAGGAGTGGGCGTCGCTATTGTCAATTTCCAACGATTGCATCAAGTACTTGAGCGCGATGTTCAAGTCTTGCTGGAAAGGTTGCGCATTTGATCCATTTTGTGAAGGTGTGGAAGGGTTCGATTCAGCCTGTGAGTACAAACAGCCCAACTGTTGCAATACCTTAGCGTGCTGTGGATTGACTTGGAGCACTTTTTCATAGGCATCCTTGGCTCCTACCCAGTCCTTCTGTTGTTCCAAGACTGAGCCGATCTGGAACCAGACGTCTGGTTGAGTCAATGGATGGGGTGGGTTGTTCAAGATGTACTGGAAACACTCGAGCGCCAGCTGCAACTTTCCTTGGTGTTTGTAGATGATTCCCAATCGGAAGTAGATCTCGTTGGCCTTGTCGAAATTAGGGTCCAACTCCAAGACTCTGACAAAGGCTTCTTCAGCGTACTCAAGAGAACCGTAACGGTCGTATAGGATTCCGATTCCGTGCCACAATTTGGGTACATTAGGGTTGTCCAAGTAGTAGAGAGCTCTTTGGTATGCGGCGTATGCTCTCTGCAAGTCGTCGAGCATCAAGTAGCAGTGGCCCAAAAGTCCCCAGGTCTCACCGTTTTCGGGGTTATAGTTAAGTGCCTGTTCGTAGAGCTCAGCAGCTTTGAAGAACACGTCCTTGGAGCGATATATGTTGGCGAGTTTGATGAGTGCGTCGGGGTTATTGGACGAGTGTCTTAAAGCAGAGTCGTACGAGGCTAGAGCCTTATCGATGTCACCGAGCGACTCTGCGAGCGAGCCAATAGCGAGCCATGTAGCTGCCGTCGTTTCGCTGAGAATATTGGGAGCTCCGACAGAAGCGGCAGCGGCAGCAGCAGCCAGTGGAGGAGGTGGTGGAGGAGCCACGGAGCCTGGGGGTGGTGGTGCTAGCATGGGCTGCTGTTGCAGTTGCGCCAACTCGTGTTGGGTCAAGCCAGGCGAGTGGTGGACGTGGTGGAGCAGGCCGTTGAGCGGCTTATTTAGACTCATCAGCATGGTTGCGTAGGATGTGGATGAAGTAATCGTAGAATTAGAAATTAGCTGGATAGGGCCGGAATCAGTTGGTGTATAGCGGGAAGCCGGACGATTGCAATGAATAAATACTTCGAATTGAATTTGGCGATACGAAAATCTTTAGTCCCAGCAAGCTCGTGCAAACTTGGTAGGGAAGGCGGAGCTGGTGGAATGGTGATATTTCAGAAGCGGTGGATACTGAAGAACAGGTCTCTCGCAAGCTGGCAATGGCTATTGTAATGGCCGTGGACACGCTATGGATACGAGCTCGTCGGCAGATGGACGTGATGGTATCGGGTCTGCTAGCGCGGCGACAGAGGCGCTGAGGTGAAACAAATGTCGAATACAACAATAATATTACAGGACCGGTCAAACAGGCAGGTCGGCAGTGGAGTCAGTTGGGGTGAACGTGATGGGTTCGTCTAGTAGGCTTGTTCACGTCCGTTGCTGTTAATCCAGAGAAACGTTCGATCGCACTATCAATTCTCCGTGAATAAAATCTTGCCCAATTCTCAAACTGGACGACGCATCTCTATATATACAGACTAGACAGAAATGCACCGAGCACAAACAAATAAAGCGACGCCGAAGAAAAAAATTAAGTGATGCTTAGTGAGTGAAAATATTCATGGGGGGAGATCGTATATCGCGAGCGGCGGCTATATTCCGGAACAGAGTAACGAACCTGGGCCCGCAGCTATGGAACCAGTGGCGACACTGGCCCAATTTCGCCGCCAGAACCGTCGCTGGGGCCAGTCGCTTCGGGCGAGTTGTCCATGGCCCACATAACCTGCTTACGATTCCGTGTTCCAGTTATGTTCCTCTGGCGCTACAAACATTCTGGGTGTCCATGTGAGCACGACTTTCCAGGGGGTGTAATGTCGTGCTCAACCAATATCACCTCCAATTATTTTTCACCCCATCATGTTGGCAATTGTCACTCGCAGAAAATAATTAGAATAGGGGGTGTAGATGTTTACCGTTTCGACCGCACACCATATGCACTCCGAGCCGCCAGCTCTGGTTCCATTCGTTTAGCCTTGTGCCAATGATGTCACAGACACTGTGGATTCCCACATTCGTATATGGCCAGCCGTGAATCTATGCAACCTCCAGCGCAATGGGCCACAAGCCGGCCCTCGTTATCTAAGCAATCTACGCTGGCGGCCCTGGTCTGCTTCGGTGTCGCTGCTCTCGCGACCTCACAACTACTTTGGTCTTGTGTCACCTTCTCCAGAGGCACAATCATTCCAGTATCCCCAGCATTGTATTTACCCGAGCAGGTCTAGCAGCAGAACTGAAACGTAGCGAAATAGATCAGCGCCAGCCTATCACAGCGCGCCATATATAGTGCCATCCTTTCCAGAGCGGTCTGGTAGTCCGCTGCGTTGACCATACTGCGGCAGATCTCGACGTAGTACTGACCGGGTTCCATGTCTCGCTGCTAATAGAATCGTCGGGTGCTAAGCTCCCTCTAAGCCAGGCTTTGCTTCTGTGGCTTACGGTGCCTGTTCTGCGAACGTTCTATTGGTTATATTTAGTACTGATTTCGCCAAACTGACACGAGCTTCACTTCTAATTTCAGTCCCGTAAATCCAGCAGAGATCTTCTGCTGGAGCATCTAATTTGTCCTCTTTGTGTTCGCTGTGTTCTTTATCATCGCGCTAGCTGAACATTCGCCCTATTGCCTGTCGTCAACGTCGAGATTGCTTCGCTCCGTTATCGGGCCCTTCCTGGCTATTCTCGTTCTCGCGTGAAACACCAGATGCCGAACTAGTTGCAAAATACTGTAGCCCATTAGTATGTGGTGCCACGCCATTCGTTGCCTACCAGCAAATTGAAAGGTATCGTAGCTCTGTGCTACATTGTGCAGAACGTCTGATAGTACTTCCATAAAATAGTAGATATTACATACATTACATGTGCTAGTGCATATTCGTTCTCGTTACGTTCATTACACTATATACGATTTTCTCTAGCAGCGGTGACATACCAGCGGTAGCATGCTTGGAGAGTGTACCACAGTAGCAACATGTAGTAGAATAATATTCACCACAGCCGTACCTTAATTACATATGGTACTGTTTCTTTCCCTGGAACGACGAGTTGAAGCCCAACAACTCGTTGATGTCTTTAGTCCAATCGTGCTCACTGCGTGCAATGCACCAGATGCCCTTGCTGTTGGAGTTGGAGCTACTGGGATCCTCCTCGTCGGTTTCAGGAACCAGGTTTCCCTCCAAAGCATCTAGACGTCTGCTGAGCGTGGAGGGAGGCTCGTGTTGGCCAGGCACATAGATGGTGCCCTTTTCGCTGACCACATGGATGGAGTCTCCGGGAAGCAAGTCTCGCTGCGGGATTCCATCGATGGTCAACTCAATAGACGAGTTCCTGTTGAGTTCTGACAATCGAATCATGATGTGGCACGTCAGAGGCAAGATCAACGGCCTGAACGATAGTGATCTTGGACAGATGGGCGTGAGCAATATGCACGGAACCAACGGATGGGTGATGGACCCTCCAGCACTGAGCGAGTAGGCCGTAGATCCTGTAGGAGTCAGAAACACGATACCGTCTGCTGTGGTTGTAGTCAAGAACTCATTGTCGATGAAGATATCTAACGACGTCAAGTTAGGCTGGCTACCTCTATGCAAGGTAATATCATTCATAGCATGGACCATGGCGGCGCTCTGTCCCTGGTGCATATAATGGTCTAATTGGAACCGTCTTACGTCACCAGTACTCGTGCTGGGGGAAGAATTGATTTTCTCATTCACAGGCAGACCATTCTTACGCACGACATGACATTCGAGTCTGTTTCTATGGAGTGCCTTGGCTCGTGACTCGTAGACCATACGGAACGTGTCACTGGCCTTCTTGAAGTCAAACGGCAAGAGGAACCCCAAAGTTCCCAAAGCAAAACTGAGTACGGGAGGAACGGTGACATTCAGAAATGTACTTACAGCACGTAGAATAGTACCATCACCGCCTAACGTCACCACCAAGTCTGTTTTGTCTACGATATCGCCGAACTTTCCCGTGTACAAGATATGTTTCGTCGCCTTGTCCAAGTTGTTGCAACCACCCGATTGAAGCTCGTGGACCAACTCGTCCGCTACGTCTTCGTTAACTATGACGTTGACTGCAGGGTAGTGGTGATGGATATGGTCGATGAACTGTATCATGGCATCCCGAACATGGTAGTTCCACGGTTTCTTGACTACATATATGTTTTGAAGAGGTGTCCTCCAAATCACGTTGTGCAACTTGGAATGAGATTGTTGTACATACTCTGGAAATTTGGCATTGCTGAGCTGGGTGACCAGTCTCACGTCTATTATGCTAGCCATGGTTGAGTTGTAGCGAATAGACAAACGAAGGAAATTCGGTATCTTTCCCATGGATAAGGTTGTAAACTTAAGCAGATCAAATAAAGATATGGAACGGAATTAGAGGTGGGGCACTAATTTAGTTGTACTTCCGAGGTGCTTATGAAAATGTGCTTGAGTTGTATACAGAAGATGCTTCGTTAATTCTCAGATTCAGAAAGCCGATATTAAGAATGGTGGATATATTGGGAGCTACAGCAGATTATAATCCTGTGAGTAGATCGTAGAAGACGACGATAGACAATAGTATAGGTTATGATGGTTGCTTACAGCCAATTTCTCACTTATAACAATTAGAAATAAAATGGAATCGTAGTTCAAAATGTGAATAGGAAATAGTTTTTCTTCCTCCTTAAATAAATTCTTGATTGTCAATTGAGTGTCTGCAATGGTATTAGCTTTACCCAGGAGTGTCTCTTCTTACGAGAATACGGTATCAAATTCTGAATCTCTGAATGAAGAAAGATGAAGTTATTCATTTTGACTCACGATGACTCCATATTAGTGAGCATCGACAGTAGTGTACAAAGGATTGGAATGTCTTTTTTTTAATGTATGAGAGTAGAAATGGACAACCAATTAGAATGTATAACTGAGAAGAAGAAAGGCACCGAGTACTATAGACACATAGAATCTTATAAAACAGCAGAGACGTGAAAGATCATACAAACAAATACGAAAGGTTTCAAACTCTACTCTTAAATCTCAAAGCAATTCTTAATTATACAAAACTATCCTAAAGTACATATCAACTTTTAGATCTAATTTACATCCTTGTTCAACACTTCAATCTCGTCCAACTCTTCCTTGGTCAACACGGAAGTAGAGGAGGCTTCTGTGGCTTCTTCTGTTGGAACGGTATCTACTGGCTGTTCCTTGACTTCAACAGGAGCTTCTGGAACTGAATTAACCTTTGTTGCAACTGCTCCTTCTGGAGCTTCCGCTACCACTGTTGTTGGAGCTGGAGCATCTACTACTGCCAGATTTGGAACATTGGACTCTTCAACTGGAATTTTAGCTTCTTCAATAGATTCTTCTTGAACCGATGTCTCGAAGACATTGGCAGCAGGAGCAATCGTGGCTCCTGTAGAATTATTCTCTGAACCGTTAGATTCACTGTAGTCCACAATCATCTTTTCGCCTTCATCCTTGTCATCCTCTTCGTAAAATTCATTCTCCGGTTGTATCTGTTCATCCCTCGCCTGCTGCGATCCACCTTTGGTGTCAATGGCTTCTTTGGTGTCTTCGTCCACATCACCAAGATCTTCAGCGTCTCTAGGTACTTCGTTCATCTGCACCGATGGAGCGTGCTTGGTGTTCTCCAAGTTGGTGATGATGCTGGTCAAGATCTTATTCAAAAATTCAGGCGAATTGGTGTTGTACATGTTGGAAGGTCTGACATCAAGCTTGTAGTCAGGACCATAGTATTCGTAGTATTCGTTATATGGTAATTCCGAGGGCAATATCACGTTGTTCAACAACCCCGACTCGAATGCCCAAGTTCTGGCTACATTTCTCATAGTATAACCTCCACCTCCGACAACCATCATGGGGATGTTGAAAGACTTGACAAAGTTGATACAGTTGGCATGGCCAGCCATCGACAAGTTGAAACAGCCCAATCTGTCACCACTCAAGGAATCTCCACCGCACTGCAACACAATGGCCGACGGCTGGTACCACTCGATGATTTTGCTGATCAAAGGCTCGAACACAGACTTATAGGTTGCATCATCAATTCCATCTCTCAACGGAACATTGACACTATAGTACTTTCCCTTGCCTACACCAATATCTCTAAGTTCACCGGTTCCGGGGAAAAACTCACCATATTTGTGGAATGAAGCTGTCATCACTCTGTCGGTGGTGTAGAACGCTTCCTCGACACCGTCACCGTGGTGGACATCAATATCAATATACAACACTCTGGGATGGTATCGCAACAACTCGATGATACCCAATACGATATCGTTCAAGTAACAGAATCCTGAAGCTTCGGACTTCTTCGCGTGGTGCAATCCCCCAGCGTAATTGATGGCAATGTCACACTTGCCTCGGTTTAACCGAGCAGCACCTTCCATAGAGCCTCCTCCCGAGATTCCACAATATTCAAACAACCCATCAAATACAGGGCAGTCATCACCCACGTTAAACTTGATCTGTTCTTTGGCAAACATGTCCAAGTTATCGGGCCCAACACGACTTAAGAAGTCGATATACTCATCAGTGTGGAACTGGCACATCTCTTGCTTGGTTGCTGGTTTGGCTCTGTATATTTCCATCTTCTTGTACAAGCCATAGTTCATGATCAACGAGTGTGCCATTCTTATCCTATGGGGCTTCATGGGATGACCGGCTCCGTAGGCGTAGTTACCAATATCGGCATCGTAGAAGTAGGCAATCCGCTTTTTTTGCGTGGGATCCACCTTGAGTTCATCAAACGGAAGTTGTACATACATTGCTATTAGCTATTGTGAAAAATCTGTGAAAGTACGAGTAATTCTTATTATTTTAACAGTTGCAACGTGCTGAACTTTGATTTGGATTTGAAGTTTGGCCCTTTTCGGTCGATTTGCTGTTCCTTTTGTAGACCTTCTAGGTTATCTACTATGGTTTCTGGTACAAAAGACTTTCAGTTCTACTCGTACACAAACTGAGTCAATCCAGTTTCTAAAACCTATTTCGTGGTTATCAACTTCAAGAGAACGGCTACAAGTAATCTTCCTCAAAGGCGTCGATTCCTGATCAAGATGTGGTAGCTGAATTTTTCACCTCTACGCTATTAAAAGCTCCTGTTGAATTTGTCGTCGTGCCCATTGGGACGGACTGCATGTATAAATACAACCAGGCGTTACCCGCACACATCTTCTAAGATCTACAGAGCAAATACAGATGGACATTGTCAGTTCTATGGGAAAGTGTGAAATTTATGTACAATAGAACTGTAATCAAAGTAAAGTGCGTGTTGACGATTTTTTATCTATAGTACGTCATTTTTTTAAATAGCATACCGTAGTAAACGATTCCAAATTTGTACAGATTGGGATTTATTCTGCTATATTAATTAGTTAAGAATTCATTTATTCATTCATGGTTTCACTTAATTATAAGTCTGCATTTTGTAGAACTAATCTCTGTAATTTTATATACTTAGACGACTCTTCCAATTTCTGCAGAAGACGTTTCTTCCAAATGTTCAATCGAAGCTTTGTCATTTCTCGAAGCAAATTGAACTAGGGAAGAGTTTGCATCGTCGCCGAAAACCTTTGCTACTTCTTCCAAAGAGTACCCATATGTTTCGACAAAGAAGAGGTAGACAATTACCAATTCGAAAGCCAAGAAACAACACCAGACAATGTAGTACTTCCAGTCAAGTGCGTCCATGGCGATAGGGTTGACATAACCATTGTAAACTAACGTAGTCATTTGAACCCCGTACATGACATTAAGACCTTTAGCTCTGTGAGTGTACGGTAAAATTTCTGTCACATACAAGAATGGTAATCCATTTGCACCAATATCATAAGACAAATAGTACAAGAAGATCATAGCAAGGACACCCTGACCCAATGATTTGTCCTTGAAGTTTCTCTGCTGATTTACTGCAGAAAGAGCTGTCCAGATAATGTAACTCAAGAGCATACCTGAAATGGAAGTTAAGAACAAAGTTCTTCTTTTAAATAAGTAGACGACAAAAGCAACAGACAGGGCAATTACCATATTGTAGATCATAAGACATCCGTTGATAATCAACTGCTCATTAGCAGATTTAATACCGATTGAAGTCAAAACTTTACTGAGATAGTAAGAAACCAATCCATTACCAGACAATTGCATGATTATAGCAGTAAACGAGAGCAAAAATAATCTCTTTCTATAAGATGGAATTGTTAAGAAATCGGAGTACTTGGAGTTGGAGCAAATCTTTTCCATTTCCAATGCTGCCTTGATTTCTTTGATTTCAAATTCGACCAATGTTACTGCTCGTTCATCTTGGTCTCCACCAGTGTGGTATTCGTAGAGGATCTTTCTGGCTTTATCTTCTTTGCCCTTCGCAATCATCCATCTTGGAGATTCCGGACACCACCAAATAGTGATAAATTGCACAGCTGGTAACAATGCTTGGATGTACGAAGGAACTCTCCAACTAGCACTGCCTTTCAAGTGCTGAGTACCAAAAGTCACCCAAGCGGCGATAACTGCACCCAAATACCATAATGTATTGTAGAGGGCAGTACAAGTTGGTCTGAAAGTCGGGTAAGAAATTTCTGCAATCAATGCTGGAGAAGCAATAGCACCAATCCCAACACCGAAACCAAGCAAAATTCTAGAAACCAAAAAGAAAGCGAAATTAGTGGAGGCACCTTGCAAAACGGCACCAACAACAGCAATTCCGGAACCAATGATAATAGTGAGTCTTCTTCCAAGCTTGTCGCTGAGCCATCCTGCAACTGAAACACAGAGAACTGAACCAAAAATTGTACCATTAGCAAGAGAGCCAAGCTTGTAACCTTCTGGGTGACCCATGGCGTCCTGCCAGGAGGTAAGTGCCTGCAAACCGTTCAACATGGAACCATCGTAACCGTTCGTTGTGCAAGAGAGAGTACATAAAAACACAAATAAATGTAACTTTCTGAAGTGTGAATACGTCCACCAAGAATTCTTTTGATAGAGGTATTTATCAATTTCGTATTCATCGTGAGCATCTACACCATCTGAAACAGTAATGGATACTGCCAGATCTTTGACCATTTGCGCTTTTTCAGCCATTTTTTTCGTTGAGTATTGTGAGTCGGAAACTAACCAGATGGATTGCTTTCTGATTGCCAAATAAGATGTATCCGCTTCAATTGGTGTGGCCCACTTCAGGTATTTATATGGAATTTAGCTATGTGAATTGCATGAGTTGTGTTCCATATGGCTGCTCGTTTGCAGCTAACTGAATTTTCCTGTACCTATCCAGTAATCGAACAAGGTGTGCGCAAAATTGCACCCAAAATAATAGAAAAATCCGACATCCCCACCATGCATATGACTGTGGGGGGGAGGGGGGGTTTCTTCCACTTGGGGGATTTTTTCTCCACTAAGTCTATGTGTATGTACCTGTGGAGCACCAGGGATTGTTCAGATGATGGAGAAGTTACAACAGACATACATTCTCCTGCGCACAACTCCACTGGAAGCTCAATCCGTATAATTCAGCTTAATGGATGATGACCCCAGCCGTGTCAGGATTTTGCGCTAAGGTTTGCGGTGATAGCATCACCACCTTCTACAAAAAGTGGATGGTGATCTCAGGGAGAGAACCATCCTCGGTTCACTGATGTTCTTTTAGAATTAATGATAAACCCCTGAATGTTGATCCTAATGCTAACTAACTCAATTAACGATCTGAGTCAGAAGCTGAAGGACTATCTTCGTTATGCACCTCGTCTTTCGATCATCAAAGTTCTTTTTGACTCCACTTTCAGTTCGTAAAACTCGGGCAGGTACCATTTCCTATTTTATCTCGAATTGGAACACTTTCCTATTTGGGCTCTAGGTTCTCTTGTAGGAAACCTGGGGAAAATACTGTTCATCCGAGAATCTTTGAAATATGATCTATTTTCAGTGACATTTGTAGAAAGCAGATATATTCGGAAAAGCACGTCCACATCCAGAGATCGGACTTCGGCGCATTGTTGTACTCCTCCGACAATCACGCCTATTTGTGTATAATTTGTAATCAGGAAATAAGAAGCTGGAGCCCGAATCGTAGATAAGTATTGATATTTAATTGGCTTTCTTCGAATTATAATTATTTGTCGTTACGAATTAGTTCACAAACATGTCTTCCGGATTCTTAACCACTGCAGGTACGAAGATCGTTGATACTGATGGAACACCGGTAGTCCTCAAGGGGACAGCGTTGGGCGGTCACTTGAATATGGAAAACTTCATTACTGGTTATCCCGGTCATGAAACCGAACACAAGTTGGTTTTGGAGAAAAAAATTGGAAAAGAGAAGTTCGACTACTTTTTCGAAAAGTTTTATGAATATTTCTGGACTGAGAAGGATGCCCAATTCTACAAAAATGTATTGGGCTTTAATTGTTTGAGAATACCTTTCAATTATCGACACTTCATTGACGATGAAGGTGATTTGTTCAAAATTAAAGAAAAGGGATTTGAAAGGTTGGATAGAATAGTTGACATATGTTCCCAACATGGGATCTATACTATATTGGATCTACACACAACACCTGGTGGGCAAAATCAAGGATGGCACTCTGATTCGGCTATACATAAGTCGCTCTTTTGGGAATTCAAGGTATTCCAAGATTCAATGGTTAATCTTTGGGTTGAGTTGGCCAAGCATTACAAAAACAATGCTTGGGTTGCTGGTTACAATCCATTGAATGAGCCTGCCGTTTCGGAACCTGAAAAGTTGGTTAACTTCTACAAGAGATTGCATGACGAAGTTAGGCCAATTGACGCCAACCACATTTTCTTCCTTGACGGCAACACTTATGCGATGGACTTTAGAAAATTCCCTTCACCTGAATCTTATATTCCTAATGCAGTATATTCTATTCATGATTATTCTACTTATGGTTTCCCAAATCTTGATGGAACGTTATACACTGGTTCAGAAGAAGAGAAGTCAAAATTGAAATCGCAATATAACAGAAAGATCGAGTATCAAACTAAATTCCAGGTTCCTGTTTGGAATGGTGAATTTGGACCCGTTTATGCTTCGAAGGAAAGAGGTGATAAAGGTCCAGAAATAATTAACAGGGCTCGATTTAATGTCTTGAGGGACCAATTGGAAGTCTATAAAAAGGGAGATCCATCTGGTGATGGCTCCCCTATCTCATGGGCAATTTGGTTGTACAAGGATATTGGTTTCCAAGGTTTGACTTACGTTTCTCCTAATTCAAAGTGGTTTGAAGTTTTTGGCAAATGGCTACTCAAGAAGAAGAAATTGGGCTTAGACAAATGGGGTAATGACATTGACCCTGTCTACAATCAGTTGTACCAAAACTTGGTTGATCATATGGAAGCCAATGTCCCAGAAAAGTACCATAAAGTTTTATACCCACAAACATGGACAATGGAGAAATACTTGGCCCGTGTTTCTAGAGACATGCTATTCTCTCAATACGCTCAACATGAATATGCCGATTTATTCATTGGCTTATCATTAGAAGAACTTGACGAATTAGCTGCTTCTTTCAAATTTGAAAACCTTGAACAGAGAGAGGAATTAAACCTGATATTAAGAGATTATTAATTGGTTGTAAGCGGCATGATGGAATAACAGATTTTTAGTTGTACTTAGTCGTAAATCAGAGTATCAGATCAAATATTGGCCCTTCCCCCGCGCATAGACACTTCCACTTCACCAATTACACACTTTTTGAAATTTTATAAGTAGCATTCATGGAATAATTGTTAGGAAATAAAAGTTGCACATAATCAAAGTCTAATTACGTTCTAAAGTAGACATCGTATATTTCCGTACTCACGACTATTGTGGAATATTTTAGCGACAATTTTGCCGTTTTATAGTGGAGGAATCGACTACCCGGTCTCATAGCTATTTTTTTCGAACCTTATTCATCTGGAAATTGCCCAAAAGATAATCACATCACCCAACTTCATTGCCGTCATCAATTCGATCAAAAACTCTATATTTTTTAGCTGCTATAGCTATTTGAATCTACTTAACTATGGTACATTATTACTATGGTACATTATTACTATGGTACATTTCTATTTTCTACGCTTCTTCCTCGCGCTGCTGTCTTGCTTTACGTTTATAATCTGCCAACTGTTCGTTCAACTGGTCCTGCAACCGTGCACTGAGGCACCATTTTTCGTAGACGTCCTCATTGATCTCGTAGTTGATACCGTTGTTGTACTTATCTTCAATAGAATGACTAGTCACAGAAATTGGCAAGAGCCATTCCTTCCAAGAGTTGCCCATGATGCTGGAGAAGTTTTTATAGTAGCCTAAGTCGTAGATATGCTCTAGAGCCTTCTGCTTTCCAGTAGAATCGAATTCATACTGAAAAGATCCTCCGATCTTTCTACTGCTGGACCATCGGAAGTCCTGGTATTCGATGGTCGTCATGTTCTTGAGTAAAAAGTATATCTGAAGCGCTGAAAACCCTGCAAGAGCCAACCCAAATGCTAACGAAAGTACAAATAAGACTACTACATTTACCGAGATAAATTCTTCGTCATAAGCACTCGATGCCAAAAATTTCCACAAGATAGCAGTCGTTACAATACACAAGTACAATGAATGGACCGTCAAGTAGACCAAGAACTGAATGAAGAACTTCTGGTTGAAAAAGCCTATAGTTGTGCAAAACCACGGGCAATAGTGGTCCATACGCAAAACACATTTTCCAGTGGCGGAGCAATGATGTGTTCTATCGGGTTTCCAAACGGAGCACTTGCTACAGTATCTATACAGCGAAGACGAGTTTATCGTGTGGATTTCCAAGTACTGGTCAGGAGGCAGTTCTGGCTCTCCACGGTGTGAGCCATCTGTTTCTGTCAATAGTTGAGAGTCTGATTCGGAATCACGCGTTGAGATCGTAGTAGTATCAAATGGATTGGCCGATTGGTATGTTGTCTGACTCGGTCTATTCAACAGTTCTAGATTTCTTATTATCAATTCTGGATAATCCAATGGTGATCCGGGTCCTTCGTGTATCACTTTGTAATATGTGTACATCGATAATAAATAGGTAGCCATCCCCAAAATATCAACAACTAATGCCAAAGCACGATGATTGTACTTGGTCCATATGTATTTGTCAGACTCCACAAATATTAATGCATATATCGACCAACTCAACAAGGTGGTATAAAACACCTTTGGAAATAGACTGGCCAATAAACAGCAAAATTGTCCCAAATTCGTCATCCACGCGTGTTGCCGAAACATTATGGAAGGATGCGAAATAAGCATCTTTAACAAGAACGCAAAGTTGGTAAAGAATGAAATACTACTTTGACTGGAAACAGCTATCGGAAACTTCTGTCCTCAGAATGGCATATGTATAGTGTCATGTGACACCAGACATGTGAAAATCTACAATCCGATCTAAGTAGTCAAGGTTGATGTATATTCTAAATTTTATTTTACATTCTATGTGCAAGGGGGTTGTAAGATGGTACTTAGAGATTAAGGACACGATCATAGACTCTTCTTCTCATTTGAGACTTTTTTATTCGAGGTCAACTTGACCAACGCCTCGTAGCCAATGCCTCCGAAAACGAGTCCAACTCCACACCACTGGATGCTGGACAAGAAGTGGCCAAATAATACCACACTGAGGATCATACTGAACATCTTTCTTGTCACAGTTGCTGTAATGAGAATCAAGGAGTCAAACTTCTCCAAGATGATAAACACAAACACTTGGCCCACGGCTCCAAAAACTGCAAATTCCAAGATGTTGTACAGCACCTCAGGGTGTTTGTGTACAAATTCCACAGTATAGACTACTTCACTGTCATATGCAAAAATTACAGTGTATCCTAAAGTCAATAGACATACAAATAAGTTGAGAATACACATCAACTTGGCACCAGTGATTTTGACCATACTTTGGTTGGTAGGTGACAGTAATTTGAACATCTGGTCCTGGGTCGAGTTGGTAAGCCCGTCCAATAGCATAGAACCAATTAGTTGAGCCATTCCGAGCAGAGTTTTGCCGTCGTTTACGCTTGATTTGGAAGACTTGGAAGAATGTGCCAATGTGAAGAGAGCCACTCCAAAAGTGACCGAAGATGCAACAATGTATTTTGACACGGGGAATCTCGTTCTGTAGAAAATGAGATGGATAATCATCACTGGAATCAACTTGCACGATTTAGCTAACAAGTAGGCCAAATAATCTACATGTTTAAGTGACTGGTAACCCAAGGGAGATGATAAGCTAGAAGTAAAGGAAATCAACAAAAGCGATAAAATGTATTTTCTTGCTATCGTTTTCTCGTTAGCTGTAAATACTTTGAATGGGTTGGAATTTGTGGTCACAAGTGAATAGATGAAGCCTATTATCGAGGCAAATAACGCTTGCACTATATTAATGATAAGAGGAGCTTTGAAAAATTCAGCTTCGTTTTCTTTCCCGTATGGCTTTGTGTTGATTCTTTCTTGCAAAATGGACCAGCTGAGGAAAGACCCATAGAGACCTAATACACATACTGTCAATGTCAATAACAGTCCGTGTTTTTTCATAGTTTTAGGATATTTGGTGAAGAAAAGGAAATTGAAACTATTTTCAACATGCTGTTCCTATATTTATCCTATTATGGTGCTGTTTAACCTGCAGGATTTAAAAATGAGGTGTTGCAGAATTGGACGTTTCTTTTATTTTGCAATCATAAATGGAACAGAATATTGAAAATAGCTTCTATAAAATAAACATACAATTTAAGATCGGATGCATTGTATTTGAAGAGATCTGACTTGAATTAGCTAGAAATTATGCAATTTAATGGTGACAAAAGTCACAATAAGTACAGTAGGAAGAGAAAATAAATAGGACATAAATCGTTTTAATACAGGATCTATTTAGAGCTAGCTACGTCCAAAAATACCAAAGAATCCTCCACGCTTTTTACCTTCATCTTGTTCAGCAGAGGTGGAATCAGCAGCAGCTGCTGGAGTTGCTTCAGGAGAAACTAGAGCAGCAGAACCACCTGTCGAGTGACCCAAATCGTACGAGATGTAGTTGAAGGCTACGTCAAACAACACTGGTTTGCTCAAAATAGGTTGGATTCTAAGTTTGCTATTCAAGTTGAGCAAGTCCTTCAACTCGTGGCTGGGGTACTTGTTCAAGTTTTCTACGGTGTACAACTTTTCTCTTCCTGTCGAGTCAAATGCAAACTGGGCAGAAATATGCGACTGCAATAACAGCTTGGCCAATTCGTCTCGGAACTTAGCGAACTCGCTATTATTGGTGACTTCGTAGGGGAACTCGTCGATCTTGTAGTAGTCGTCCACAACGGAGTTGAGCTCGTGTTCAATGAAACTGTAGATCTTCAAAGCTTCGCCGAATCGATTGTTATATTGGAACGACTCAGCTAAGACAATGTTCTTTTTGGACGTGAAGTACTTTTCCAAGTTCTCCAATGACTGATATAAGTCTTCGTCGTTATACACACCAGGTAAGTCCTTTAATTCCTGCGTTATGCTGATAATGCCGTTATACAATCTATAGATGTCTCTGTTGTTGTCTATGTTGTTGGCGGTTGATAATTGCTCAATGATCAACAAATCTCTCTTCAATCTAGTGAAGAGCAAGTTGTAGTTGATGTATGTGAGCAAAATGGCTCGGTCTTGCACTTTTTCAATATCGTCATCATCTTGGTTCTTTTCTACGTTAGCTTTATGGGCTACTAACACTTCAGTCCAGCCAGTAATTACCTTGTCGAACTCATTGGCATCAGTGAAGTTCTTCCAATTGGTTTCGTCGTCGTTAGTCAAAGACATGATCTTGAATGCAATTTCGTCATTGTAGATAGTTGCTTCGTGATCTCTCCACGTGACTGACTTGATGAGTTCTACGGAGCCAAAGATATCTGCAACGAAGCTGGCGTCGGTTTTCTCTATGATCTTGATGGCATTTGTCAAATATGGAAGCCTGTCATCGTGACAGTGTTTACGGGAGATAGTCTTCAAGTCACCAGATCCTTCACCAGCAGATTCATCTTGAGACACTGCCAATCTTAAAGATGGGTCAACTACAGTGTCAAGCAACTCGTTCACCAATGTCTTGCTGAAGGCATTGACTTCTTCTTCGTCATCCTGTTCGTTTTCTGAAGATTTACTGTTAAGCTGTGAATACAAAAAGTCCAAGGAACATTTGGCAATTGAAAAGGCTGTGATAGCTGGTGTCCATTGCTTCTTAGCTACAGACAATTGGCCCTGAGCCAAAGCAGCATAAATGTACAACTCAAGCTTCTTCAAGTCGGAATCATCATTGGACGAGATCTGGAGGAGTTTTTGTGAAGTCTGCAACGATCTCTTGATCTTGCTGATCATGAGATTCTTGTACGAAGCGACATTGTCATTACTGAGTTCCAATAAAGATTTGATTTCGAGAGCATACAAGTTGTCTCTTTCGGCCGTCAAAAGAAGAATCAATCCGTACTTCTTGTTGCTGTCGTAGTCAGCAGAATTAATTCCACTAGTTTTTTCCTTGGACTTGTACTCCTTAGTATCTTTGGTGATTAGATTAAGTTCATGACGCAACTTGTTCAATCTTTTGTTCAACCTCTTCCTTTGTTTGCGGTAGTCCTCAGGCGAGACTAGATACGCACTCATACGGGCACCCAATGTGATGCTAAGTGGGCCGTCCATACTTGCTGATTTGCTGCGAATATATAAAGAAAAATGAAATGGACCAATATCAGATAATAACACTCTCGAATCTTCCATAGAGTTGAAAATCTACTATGTCGACTAAATTTTATTGATCACGCACACGACTCTTTGCTATCAGATATGGGGAAGTGCGATCAGATATTGGGTGTAAAGGTTTAATAGGCATGGTAATTGGAAAAGATAAATTTATGCTATCTCCAGAATATTTTCGTAATCTCTCTACAAGTTTTGCTGATCTTAATTGTGTGTCATCCAATTGGCCGCTTTATTTATATTTATAAATATATACAACAATTTAATTGTCGATGCGAACGCTTTTCGAATGCAGAATGAAATTACACCGCCGGACGATAAAATCATCGTAGGGTTCCCACTTCCCAAAGTTCAGTTGCGTCAAATTAATGAACATTCTTACTTGTTGATCATGATTTCACATATACATTGTGCTAAATATCTCATAATTCTCGTTCTTCCCGGCATTCTCAAGCTTTCCATAGCTCGTAAATTTTTCTTTTAATTATTGATAAACCAAAACATTCCATCTAATATTTCAAACGTATCCTAAAGCTATTTATTTAACCCTCCCTGTTGTTTCTTGGCAATGAACGGTCCAGACCTCTTCCAAAATTATTCCTAGATGTTGCTAATCACTGTCTCCACAATTTAGTTCTTTATCTACATCTGCACAGAAAGAATTCGTTATGCATTCACTAAAAATATAAATTACGAATATATCCCTATTCTATAAAAAATAGATGGGGATCAATAGGCAAAACGAGTAACACGGCATTATGAATATTTTCAAATATCCCAAGAATATTGTAAATTTAAAGTCATTATCCAAACTTCCAATCTGTGTTCTACTTGGTAGCAAAGTATGCGGCAAGAACGGCTGCAATAATAATTACAATTAAGACGCAGATGGCAATGAGCCACTTCTTCTTCTTACGATAACTCTTGGCACTTTCGACGGCCTTATATGTATGGCCAACACCCTGTTCAATGTCGATCTGGGCCGTGCCAACATTTTCGTCAATGTGCTGGTATGCTTCGTCTTGTTCAATGACCAACTCTTCCATATCATTAAACAATTGTGTTAATTCTGCCATTGTGCGTTCTAACTTCATAAGCTCACTATGTCTAACTTGCACTTCTCTCAAAACAGTTGTAGCTTCTTCACTTCTATTAGATTGCAAAAGAGCCTTTTGGAAATATTGTTGGTTATCAGGGTCTTCGGCCACTTGCCGGAATTCTTCCTCTGTAGCTTCGGGCTTAATGATCTTGAACTGCCTTTGGGCTTGGGCTCTAGACTCACTTCTCTTATTAGATTCAACCAATTGATATTTTTGAATCAACTCCAAAAAGTTATTTCTAACTGATTCGGCTTGGTCCTTTCTTATTTGATCTTTTGAGTGATAGGCTTCCGTTTGCACACTTTTGATCCTTTTTTTCAAATCTAATTGCAATGCATGAGCTTCAGTAACTAAACTTTCCACCTGTTTCGAGCTGAAATCAGTGTCTTCATCATACTCCAATTCCTGCAATAAAGTTCCTTGCTTTTGGGAAATCAATTCAATCATATTGGAATACTGATCCAAGAAACTTCGGATATCCTGGATCTCATCCATGAATGAGACAAAATTGTCATCACTCTCGGAGTTCTTCAACTCATACGTTTCTACTGGTTGATATTTCTCACTCATTGCTACTCAGCTGTCTTCAGATTACAATTAAATCACATCTTGTGTTTGGTTCTATCCCTAACCTTTTATAGTAATCAACTTGAAAATATCCAGATAATTACTGCTCAATAATAATAAAAATTATCAAGATATCAAGTCATCTGTAATCGCAGGTTTTATTTTGTGTTCGGTGGATCTTATTTTAGAATATAGTCGTAAAGGAATGTGAACAAATAATCTCCTTCGGAACTTCTAAAGTATATTGCTTCTTAGCATCTAGGTGTATTTCATTCATTCTTTGGATCTTCATAACTACAATGAATTCTAAAAAACTTAATTGCGCATATCGCTAATGCAATTCAGTGAAATGTGTGTGTTCACAAAAAAAGCTTTTGTATCCAGATACGAAGAATGTTATTCTGTAATCATCTTAATTGCAGTCAATTGATGTAGACATTATCAATCTTCACTTCCATCAAATTTGAACCATAATTTCTTGAAATTTAGCAATCAAACAAAAAGAACATTAATGTAAAAGAAATTACTCACTAAGGAACCTAACTAATTAACATTAGCTCATAAACTACCTTTACATTTGCCTAAGACTGTGGTTTGAACATCGTCAGTTATTTCAGATCAAGTTGCTATCGAGAATAGAGAATTTTATTTTAGAAAGAAATTACAACTTCCACCTCTAATGTTGTTTTTCCGAAATGGCAAGTATTATGTATTGTAAAGTTATGCCAAACCGATTTACTACCAAGTATATAGACCTTCACCTGACGCATACTGGAGGTTAAAGGAAAACCAAAGATAAAAACTTCCTGATGAAATCACCTACAACCTAGATGATATGATGTTTTCACAAAATCGCGGCGCTACCAATTGCGATTTACGTAAACTCACAAATTGAAAGTGGCCACAAAGTTCAACAAATTGGGCAGCGTGGCCGAGTGGTTAAGGCGACTGACTCGAATATTTTCGGGTTATCAGTTGGGATTTCCCGCGCAGGTTCGAATCCTGCTGCTGTCGTTATTTTTTACTTCGATGAGGTTTGATATTTATTCATAATCCAATGTTTGATCTTCAAATTTCAATTAGTTTTTTGAACTCTTTCTACAGATTTGTTCGGTTTGTCATGGCAAAATTAGCAAAGAAAATAAAGAAAAGCGATCCTGCCCCGGATGGATATTCTAAGATAGAACCCACCTTGAAGAAACTCCAGGCGAGATTAAAAGCAGCTCAAAGCAGCTCTGGGGCTCTAGACAAGACGAAAAGTAAGACACAACTGTTATGGATCATCTACCAACTCAACCATCAGATATCGCGTTATGTATATGACATGTACTACAAGAAGAAACTAGTTTCTCGAGAGCTTTACGATTGGCTATTGCTTCAGAGTTATGTAAATTCTGAGCTCATAGCGAAATGGAAGAAACAGGGCTATGAAAAATTGTGCTGTGTAAATTGCATTTTGGTTCAAGACAAAAACCACAAGAACCCATGCATCTGCCGAGTGCCCAAGGCCAAATTGATAGAGAATGACGAAAATGAAGACAAGATCAAGAATTTACAATGCGTCACCTGTGGATGTCGAGGATGTGCCAGTTCAGATTAGAGACATTAACGATAGAAAAGTGTACCATATGCAGATAGTATGTATTATAATATAAATCGATAATTAGTAGTCAGTATGTCTAGCAGACATAGCAAAACGTTGATTGTTTTGGAGTAGTAAACACCTAATAATACAGTAGAAGTAGTCAGTAAAATCAAACAAGTCAAACTGAAGACATAGGTTACGAGCCAAGCGTAGCCCCATAACAGAATAGAAAAATAGAACATAGAATAATTAGAACAAACGAAGAAAATTTAGAAAATAAACAAAAAGAACCCCCATAATTTTACCCTTGATAAAAATAGCTTATCCTTGATAACAAGGACCAGCTTCTCTTTGGCCAATCCCATATACCATTGCCTACTCAGCTTCCTTAGCTGAAGAGCTTTCACTCACCGAAGTGGCTGCACTGCTTTCTTCTACCTTCTTGAAGTCATTGAACAAGTTTCTGCTGGTGTCTGCAGAAGCTGAAGACACGCTATTCGATCTCCTTAACAATGGCGACGAATTGATAGACTGCTGCTGGTTGTGTTCGTAGTTGCGTAAGATCATATCATCATCGTCGTAAGAAGTTAAGCTATGATGTACGGTACGAGAAACTACACCACTCCCAAAGATGTGATTGTTGACCAACGGACTGAAGTAGAAGTCATCCAAATAAGAAGGAGAGTTCCAAAGCTTTTTCATAATGGAGTTGGTTTGTGGTGTTCTCAAGTTGCGCAACGGCGTTCTCAAGATATTACCCTTGGGAGTCTTTTGCAATCCGCTAGAGCCAGGCTGGTTCAGCAGTATATTTGAGTTCAAAATAGATGGCTTCTGGTACATGTAAGGATGGGAAACAAGCGAAGTGGTATTGATGGGGGGATGTAACTGCTGTAATCCAGTCTGGTTCTGCTGGTAAGCATTAGTACCAGGAGTTATCGGCTCTAATAAAGGTCCCGTTTCGCTGGGTCTAATAGGAGATAACTCCAAATTTGAGTTACAGCTGAATGACGAAGTATACGTCAAGTTCTTACCTGCTAGCAAAGGCTTGTTGGGCGAGTCAGTTATCATGAACTGAGGTGGGTTAGAAGTAGTAGGCGTCTTCGTCAAATTTGTAGAGTTGTGTACGTTGACCGTATCTTCCCAAAGTTTGAACGGATCATCCATGGAGTCTGGCTTGTGCTTTTTCAAGGGAGGATCCAAGATATGAGTGATATCTTCATCATCACCGGTTCGCGAGTTGTCTTCGTCATCGTCTGCATACGTGTAGTCGTACTCGTGGTCGTTGTCATCTTCATCTACAACTCCATCGTAGTCAGCAGCTCGATCGAGATCAGAAGCTTTTCTCTTCTTTGGTTGTTCTTCGAAGCTATCGTTGGCAATGTTTGGAGAAGATGGGATGGCGTTCATGGTTCGTTTTGTATCTTCACGGTTCTTGATGTTGGCAATTCTGATCTGGTCCATGACTTCGTGGTATGAGCTTTTCTTGACGCTTCTTGACTTCAAAAATTGTTCTTCAAAGCCATCCTTAATGCACCAGAAATGACCCTTTCCGTCTTTGGACTTCTCACCTTTGACGAAGGCTTTGTTCAATGAGAGATTGTGACGGATCGAGTTCTGCCAGCCAACTTCTTCACGCTTGTAGTACTTGAAAGTGTCGGAAATCCACAGGTAGATCTGCGACAACGTCAACTTCTTGTACTCATTGCTCAAGATCGAGATCCCAATCAAGGTCGCATAAGAATAGGGAGGCTTATCCTCTGAGTGTAAATCAAAGGCTGTGTCTTTGGAAGCCTTCGATTTCTTTTTCTTAGGAGGAGCTGGAGCCTGTGCCACAGGCATGGACCCAGAGCCAGAGATCGAGTCTGAAGACAAGAAAGAGGAATTAGGATCCATGTACGAGTTGGCCGCATGATTGTAGCTTTTGGCTGGAGCTGGAGACGACAAACCGATGCTGGAGCTGAACTTGCTGTGGCGTTGTGGAGACGAGAAGGCTGGCGAAAGCAAAAGTGATCTCGTCGTTTCTTGGATAGCACTATGGGCCATCATGGGATCATTAATGTGAGTGTTATTGCTATGCTTCTTATTTATTTGATTATTGTTAATGTTACTGCTAGTGCTATTGTTTTGTAGATTGTGGTTTTGGCTAGCGTTGATGTGGCTGTTAGCGAGATCGATATTCTGGCTATTGGGTGTGAAACTGAGAGACTTCTTTTTCGAGACAAACACCGACTCGGGAGGAGTGGTCATCTTGGCGTTGTAGTTGGCGCTCTTGGTGATGGGCGTGTCGATGACCTTGACACGGTCCGAGAGACCGAGGCTGTTGGAGTGGTCTTGTAAGGGCATTCTGGCGGTGAGCGTGATTCTGCTTGACATGGTAGATGCGTTCCCTGGCAGTGAGGATACTTGGCAGGAGTGTTCCAGGAGGGTGTCCGAAATATCCGGGAACTGTAATGGACCTTAAGTGTTCTCTAGATCTCGGCGATACCGTAGATATCCTTGAACGTCCTGGCGATGGAATTCAAGATGGTCGACTGGGGTTTCTGAGCCAGACCGAGACGAGGAGATTCACTGACAGTGTGAGAGTAGATGGGGTCCAGCTGTAACTAGATTTGGAACGAAATGGAATGGAAAACGATGGGAAATTTGGGAAACTATCTAGAGCCAACCTAAAAGTCGTACCCTGTATGGGAGAGTCAGAGGTTATATAACACAGAACGAGAAGAGAGACCTGAAAACGAGAAGAGGGCATCTGTTCTGTCTGTAGAATCGATACGCGTTGCATGAAATTTTCAAATGCTGTGACGCGACGGGGGGTGAAATTACTTTGGCGCTGCTTCCCAATCGAGAAATAATATAAACAGTCGCGTCAAAAAATGCTGCACGGCTCGCACCGCATGTGACAATAACAAAGGATTTCCAAGAGTAAGGAGGTAGGATGAGACGCTCAGCACGTGACGAGTGAAATCCGAGCTGAGCTGGTCTGAATTGGCTAACTCTGCACTAAACCAGATGAGATTCTCTTTCAAGTGCGTACCCAGTCAAGTCCATCTGTTTGTTTCACGGTCGTAGCGGCTGGACGATCTCATTTAGGAAATACATCAATCCACTGCCAAGCACCGTGTCGCCTTGAAAAGATGAAATGTCGCGTCTGGGGCGTGGATCCAAGACACAATGTCGTGCTTTACCTTGCTACCGTGGCTAGTACTGCGTATTGTTCCGATGTCGCATGTCGCGTCGCTAGAATCTCCTCACTGTTCTCGCGACAATGGAAACTCGCCTGAGATTCTTCAGATTCAATACTAGTCTTTTCCGGTAGCACAATGAAAAGATCCACTGACAAATGAGAGTGCATTGCTCCTGGACACCGGACAGATGGAGCTTGTCATTTTTCACGTAGTTTCTTGAACATTTGGGTATTTTTTGAATGGGATCCACCAGCTGACCCAAGCAGGTACGATAATTACATCGCGGCGTAAATATGGTACCAGATAAGTGTAGCGAGCTCTTCTCAGAAGCTGTCGCAATTGACTTCCTGCATGATTCTTGCTCTCGCTATTCTCCAACATCCATGATCCTTTCTCGCTATTTCTCGCAAAGTCCAATTTTGACACTACATAGAAATGCTGAATAATTCTCGTTATCAATTTTGCACTCCACCTCCTTTGCTCCACAACCACACCCAGCATGGACGACGTGGTCAAGTCGCTTCTCCGGTTCGTCACCCGCGGATTCTACTCGATTCCGTATGTGCTCATCATTGATGCTGTGATCAAGCACTCTGTGCTCTCTGAAGATGACTTGATCCATCTTCTCAGCATCAAGAGGAAAGAGCTCCGATCGCTCTGCAACAAGTTGGTCGACGACCGTCTTCTTGTAAACCACATCCAGAAGGAAGACAACGGCCAGCAGAAATTTGTGACGAGAACGTACTTCTTCATCCACGTAACAGAAGCCATAGACTCGATCAAATGGAAAGTTCACTACATCGTAAACCTGCTCAAGCAGGAGATGTCTCATTTCGGCAATCCTCAGGGCTATGCTTGTCCACGATGTGGTAAGAAGGTCAGCCAGCTAGATGCGATTTCGCTTTTGAGCGAAGACAAGACGGAATTCCTATGCGACGTCTGTGGCGGGACTCTTGTAGAAGACGACTCGAGCCAACAGGCTACACTCAGACAGGAGAAGTTGGAGAAGTTGATGTTTCAGGTCGATCCCATCATCAACTTCTTGAAGAAAATTGATGAGTCCAACATCCAAGACAACGACTTCGAGTCGGCGTTGATCCAGGCAATCCCGGCGCAGAGCACATCCACAGCTTCTTACACGATCTCGAATCGTATCAGCTCCAGGTCTCGTTCCAATATGTCGTCGTCTTTGCAGAATGCAGCTTCAAAGTCGCAAGCTACATTGCATGTGTCTATCACTGCCAACGACGAAAACTACGAACGGGAACAGATGGAGAAGGAGAGCAGAAGACTAAAGTTAGAACAGAATGCTTTACCATCTTGGCACTCTAATTCTACAGTAGGAAAAAGTTCATTAGGCAGATTAGTAGACGAAGACGATTATAGTAACGAAGGAACGCCTGTTAAGGAAGAAAACGGGACCGAAAATGGTAATAGTAACGATATTGAAAAAGAAGACGAGTCTATCAAACAGGAAAACGAAGAAAATATGGATATCGACACGGCCAGCAACTCCATCGAGCCCAACACTGGCCAATCGTCAGTGGCACCTACTCCTGAGCCCAAAGCTGCTCCTTCAGAGATCAAAGACAAGGAACAGCAGGATGCATTGGCCGCTTATTATGCGCAATTGGCAGAGCGTGAGGCTGAAGAAGATGAGGACGATGACGATGACGACGACGAAGACGATTTCGACGACTTGATATAGACGATTGTATGTATATAAAATGTAGAAAAGAGAAATAAAATTCAGAGAGAGTTAATTCTTGGAATACATAATATTAGTATTCTTCAATCTGTAAGTTTAAAAATTCTTCATTTAATTTCGATTATTCAGTAAGACATTTTGCAATTCTGAATTTTTCATTATTTCATTTTTCAATTTGTTTTCGAATTCTATGATTTATTCAACTTGTATTATATGGTCGTTTCAGCAACGTTTCCAGCATTCGATGTTGGATTGTAACTTCTCTATCTTCCTTCTCCGCAAACTAGCCGAAACCGGTCAAGTGGTTGCAGCGCTCACGTGATAACAACCCATTTTGACTCAATCTCCACGATTTCTCAAATTTTTCAGTCTTATCAATTGCAACTCTTCTGAGCCGGAAACCAAATACGCCATGAGTGCTCAAAAGGTATGTCAGACAGAGCTATGCTAGCTTCTAGATATGATAGAAATGAAAAAAGTTAAAATATCAAAATTAAAATGAGAGCTAGAAATATAAAGTAAAAGTTCGAAGTGAAAAATTACTGAAAAATTTCTGAGAATTCATATTGAAAATTAATCTGAGTTCAGTAAGAAGAGAACGAAACATTACAGGGGCATAAGAGCGAAATTTCAAATGTGAAACAGTGCAAGAGCCTTGAATAGAACAAATAATCAAGACTTCTTTCTAATTCCATAAAACTATCAAAACATCTTATAATTCTTTCTACTAACTTTTGAAGAAAAAAGTTGATCCTTTCAAGTCGTTCATAGCTGGAGGTACAGCTGGTGCTATCGAGGGTGTCATTACATATCCTTTCGAATTTGCCAAAACAAGATTACAGTTAATTGACAAGTCAGCCAACATATCCAGAAATCCATTGGTGTTAATCTTCAATATAGCCAAGACTCAAGGTGTAGGCTCTCTTTACGTAGGATGTCCAGCGTTTGTAGTAGGAAACACAGTGAAGGCATCTGTTAGGTTCCTTGGGTTCGATTATATCAAGTCACTTTTGGCTGACAAGAACGGAAAATTGTCTGGTCCCAAGGGTGTAATTGCCGGACTCGGTGCTGGCTTGCTTGAGTCTGTAGTGGCTGTGACCCCCTTTGAAGCTATCAAGACAGCTTTGATTGATGACAAGCAGCTGGCTAAACCAAAGTACCAAAATGGACTTGTATCAGGAACAGTAAAGCTTTGTAGAGATCTTGGCTTCAAGGGCATTTATGCTGGGGTAGTCCCAGTTTCGTTGAGACAGGCTGCTAACCAGGCTGTAAGATTGGGATCTTACAATGCCATCAAGACTATGATTCAGCAAGCCAGTGGGTCACGTCCAGACCAGCCATTGAGCTCAGTAGCTACTTTTGCTGTAGGATCTTTTGCTGGAATCATCACTGTCTACACTACCATGCCTATCGATACCGTAAAGACCAGAATGCAAGCCTTGGGCGCAGACAAGCTCTACACCTCTACTATCAACTGTTTCGCAAAGATATTCAAGGAGGAGGGTCTTTTGACATTCTGGAAAGGTGCAACACCTCGTTTAGGTAGATTGGTATTGAGTGGCGGTATTGTGTTTACCATCTACGAAAAGATGTTGGTGATCATGGGCTGAATGCCAATCTTATTCATTTGCATATAAAAGTGTACATTATCGTAGAGTAATATACTAATCAGTATACTATGCCAATGTGGAATGGTATCCCACATTCCCATAAAGTAAAAGAGTAGAGTAAAAGAATGCTGTTTCACAATTCACAGTAAACTAATTGAGTATCTCAAGATTATTCTATTGAATGCTAATGTTATTAAATTAATTATTTAGTATGAAATATTGATGTAGCATAATATAATATACTAATGGCGTACGACAGTACCTCATAGTATAGTAATCTGATTACTCTACGTCTCTTGTCTCTTCAGCTTCGTCTATGTTATTTACACTCTCCGTGGTGGATGTAATCACCGGTGGAGCACGGTTAGGCGGCGACAAGATCACCTTCTC
This sequence comes from Scheffersomyces titani, assembly GCA_030565185.1. Taxonomy (NCBI): domain Eukaryota; kingdom Fungi; phylum Ascomycota; class Pichiomycetes; order Serinales; family Debaryomycetaceae; genus Scheffersomyces; species Scheffersomyces titani. Next base: position 195,012 of record JAJMBD010000016.1, on the reverse strand, counting down.
CATCTGTTTCACTCTATAATAGTCTGCAACAGCCTTTATGATAATGAACAAGCCAAATGCGATAATTCCGTATGAAATATAGGGGGCACTATTGGTAGCCACTTCGCCAGCACCACTATCGTCTGCATGCTGCTGAAAGATGCCAGAGTTGTATGTATCCAAATGATCGATAATCACTTTCAGTGACTTGTCTACATCGAACAGGTTGGGATTAACAGGCTCGTACTTAGCCGGTACCTTGTCAGCATGGCCAAAGTTGGAAGGAACCATTCCCCAGCCGTAAAAGATGAAAGTTATACCCAAACCAGCTCTGGAACCGTGCTTAGCCGCATGCGACGTGTGCAACAAGTAGCACAACACAAATCCGATGAACTGGAACGCTACAGTCACCAATCCGTTCCAGGCAAAATTGGCTATGTTTCCTACAGGCAAGCCTTCTACAAATACCTCGTCTTCGTATAACGGCAGAATTACCGTCAGCTCCCAGTACTCTGGAGTTGCATCAGCAGCAGCTTCTTCATACGAAGGAGGATTCGTTTCCTGTTCTTGTCTAGTAGCTTCGGTATCTGGTTTGGCCATTAGATTTCGAAACACTCCATCGGTTCCCAGACCTATGAACCTGCCGGGAGTATTCGATTGCATACGCCCCGTAGTTAAGCCGTTATTGATCCTATCGTAAGTTTGCTTGATGGGAACCAAGTGATGGATCACATTGAGAATCCGAGCCCGGGTTGTTAGTGTTCCGACAGGTACCTGCAGTTCCAAATCAGTCAGCCCTTCGCTATTACTATTACTATTATTACTGTTGCTATTATCGTTAATTATGTCGTGGATGTTGCTATTGTCGATGTTATTGTAGATGTCATTATTCGTTTCTTCTGTTCCGGACGGTTCCGATGGTGCATTGAGTCGCTCCTGAATTGCAGAGACTGGCACGGATTCGTGATTCAACCGGTCATCGCCAGTAGCCGTAGCTGGGCTGTTGCCGGCTCCAGAAACGTTTAAAACTCCCATAGGGATATTCATGTGTTTGAGTTTGGTTTCATTTTCGTCTTCGTAGTCAAAATCGTCTATATCTGGCGATGCAAAAGAGTCTAGAAGCCGGTTACCGGCAGAAGTCCCACTCATGTCGTCCATCTCGGCTTCGAAATCGTCGTCGACATGCTTCTTCCTTAATGGAAGCTTTTGGTGTTAGTAAAGTCATTAAAATGGCAGAAAACCCAGAAATCGGGGCAAAAAGCGCCCCAGTATAAAACGGGGCACAGTGGTATAGGGGCAATATATTAGTGTAGAACAAGACATCTCTACTACAAAGGTGTCGTCCCTCACGTTTCAAATGCCGCTAGATGCTACATACTCTCTTGTAGTTTACCATCACGTCTAGATGACTACAATATGAATAATTAGAAATATAGGAAAAGACAATTTACAGATCCTGAGGCTTACAAACAAAGAATCTTATTTGTGTCCTATGCTCGTTCTCGTTTATCTCTAGCACGTGATATGAATGACAACAGAATTTGAAATGTCGCGGAATCAAACGTTTTCGGAAGGTGATCACGTGTACACAATAATATACATATATTTTTATTGAAGTTCTTGATTTCGAATATATCTATAACTTCTCATTACAGTTATAGAGCACTTGATTGCGTACTCTGCACAGTTGCAATATCTTTCTCACATTTTCTCTACTTCACATGCACCTGTATATTCTTTAGAATGGTCATAGATAAACTGTCGATTGAAAGTGGTTATGGTAGATTACTACACTAATGTAGATAGTATCATTCGTTTCTTCTCCTCCTCACCCTTCTCCTAAGTTCGCGTAGCGGCTTCAACTGCTTGAAATGGGCAGCAATACCAAACTCAAGCAACCACAAGGGAGCGCAGCGTGAGAATAAATGGATGAGGTACGCTCTGGCACCATGGTAGAGATTGAAGCCCGGGTCTCTCCGTCTGGTTAGATCAGCAACGACTTCTTTGGCGTATTTTTCAGGTTCAATGTTCACGTTTCTAGACATGGTAGCCGAAGAACGCAAGCTCTCGTAGATACCCGGGACGTCATATCTAGAACCGAGCATAGAGCTAGTCATGTTAGAGTCACAAATGGCTGTATTGACACCTCCTGTGATGACACTGTGGACTCTAACACCAAAAGGCTTCATCTCCATTCGGAGGACTTTGGCGTACAGGTCAATGGCTGATTTGGTGGCACAGTATGCTCCAACCCAAGATAAAGGAGCACGAGCGGCAACCGATGAAGTGAAAACAACCTTGCCTTTAGCAGCTATGACAAACCCGATGAAGTACTTCGTCATGTAGATATGGCCGAACACATTGACGTTGAACAAACGAACCAAGTCGTCGTCGGGAATCTCGGTAGCTGGTCCGCCTATGGAAATGCCAGCGTTGTTGTACAAGATGTCCAAGCGTCCGCCGGTTTCAGCCCGAACAAATTCTACAGCCTTCTTGATTTGGTCCACGTTGGTGATATCGAGAGCAAGTGGGACGACTCCATACTCTTTCAAGGAGTTCATACCCCAGACATCTACTTCTGGGGCACATCCAATGACCTTATACCCCTTTTGGGCAAGTACTTTGGCAATATTGTAGCCGATACCGGACGAAGCACCGGTGATCAATGCGTATTTCTGTGACATTATTGATAGTTGTACAAAGAGAGCAATGGACTAGCAATTGCAAAGATTGAATCTCAATGAACTGAAACAAGGACAATTGCTGTGTTTCCCTGGTCTGAGTTATCTGGGGTAATCATTTATCATGTGCTTGTTTTTTCGAGGCTGTTTCATTGTGTGTACTGGATTTAAAATTGTTGGCCGCTAGTCGCGGGGTTAAAAACTACCCCAATGGATTAAAAATGTGGATAGGAGGAGATATCACTAGATTCAGACTACTGTCAAAAGTCTATTATTATTGTTACAAAATGAAATTAATTACATACGAATACTTAAATTTCACGAATTTGTGGAGGACCTTGGACACAAAACATAGATTATTGTAAGAACATTATCATAGAATCACAGCAGACTATCGTAGAAATCTTTTGTATATTAGGCGTCTGTGAATGTTCATTCAATTATCGTACATTGTCAAGAATATTCAAAGAACGATCCTAAAGTAGAGTCGGATGCTCATAGACATTCTTGGCAGCTTTATCTTAGATACCATCGTAGATAGAATATATAGATGACTACGACAACCGGATCCTCACAATTAAGCGGTTCTGGTTAATATCGTGCAAATACTTGACTCTGTTGTTCTCAACTACCGTGGGCTTGGGTGGAGGAGGTGGAGGCACGTAGTCTGGATTCTTTACCTGGGTTCTGTTGACGTATATCTCATTGTATTCAAACACCTCAGGCACTCCCAAGTCCACTGCACCAGGCAATATACTCGAAGGAGCAGGTGTACGGAAAGTCTTGGGGAGATCAGACAAGTCAGGAAGAACAGGACCTCCTCTGGCGGCATGGGCCGCGATTCTTCTGGAAGTGATGGTTCTAGAAGTAGCGTTGGCCAGCAATTCCAGTTCGTTGTGTCTTCTCTTACGACGTGAGTCACGCTCGATTTCCTTCTCCTGCCTTTCTACTTCAAGCTGGGTCAACTTGATAAGTGAAGGAGTGTAGTCCGCTACATTCGATGGGTTTCTCAAGATTGAAAAGAAATCATCGACTACAGACTTACCAGGAACCACCAAGCGCAACGAGGGTAAGAGATGATTTCTAATCTCATCTTCATGGACAGGAGTGCCGTCAAAAGCGTATCCTATCAACGTCAATGCCTTGTGGTACAACTGAGTCTGCTCTCTAATGGTGTGAGCAATAGCAGTAGTGAACTCTCCTGGAAGATTCAATTCGTCACACATGTAGATTGCAAAATCTTCAGGATCGTTGTCCTCGTAGTTTAAAACATCCCACTCGAACTGGTCCGTCAACTGGGTGTTGTTGATAGTGATGTCTAGCTTGATAGGCACACGGAGCTCACCCATAGTCTTGAGAGGTCTCTTTTGGTAGTCATTGATCTGGTCCTTGATGGTCGAGAGTATGGTGTCGTAGTGCAGTTTCGATACAAATTTGTAGTCATCTATCAATTGTCTTGTGAAAGCTTCAATTGATAGCACTTCTTCATTCAAATCCCACAAAAATGTATCTCTCAACTTGAAACGATCACGTTCCTGGTCAAACTCCAACCGAATAGGCACATAGTTCTTAGGCTTCTTGCTGTTTCTGAGAACTTTCGAGTTGATGTCCTTATCGGTCAAATCTCGTTCAGGTAGCAAGAGCTTCGTAGAGGTATTGGTAATGCCATTGCCGTAGCCCTGATACCCTTCGCCCCAGATAGAGTTGTTAAATTGGCCTTTGTTAGAGGCATTAATTGCTGCCATACGCAACTGCTTGATCGTGTTATATGATTGAATGTCCTTGTTCAAACTGTCTATAAGCTTTTTATTTTCTTGCGCTTTGGCTCCGAAGCTAGCCAAGTACTGACCGTCCTTACGGGTAATCGACTCATACATTGTCACATCGGCAGGAACTTCATTACCCTGTGCCCGGATCTTGTTTGACCACTCGTGAACGTCGGAATTCAACATCACTGGGATCTTGGAAAGAATTTCCTGGGGTACATTTGATGCAGGCAAATTCGGATCATGAACTTGTGCTTCTGTAGCAGGAACTCCTAGAGTTCCCATAGCTCCTGCTCTTCCTACATTTTGTGGAAGCTGTCCTCCAGCTACAATTGGAGAAGTCTGGCTGCCCATTCGATACTGCACTGGTACATTCACTCCAGAATTTACATTCACAACACCGCCAGGACCCATTGGAACCGGTACGGGCTGCTGGCCAATCATGTGCGGCGACCCATGTCCCATCTGCTGCTGTGAAACCATCATTCCACTGGCTGGCGGAGGCTGTCCCCCGTAAACTGACTGACCCTGATTAGGCATGGGGCCTCGGGGCATAGAAATAGTAGCTCCACGCGCTAATGGGGGCAGCTGGTGCACTTGAGATGGAACAGGAAGTCCCGTTGGTCCTCCAGGACCTCCTAACCCTCTTTGGCTACTGATAATACCTGGGTGTTGTTGCTGTTGCTGTTGTTGCTGAAGATTTTGTTGTGGAAGCGATTGTTGAGGTAATATGGGCTGTTGCTGTTGTTGCTGTTGCTGCTGTTGCTGTTGCTGCAAAGCCTGCTGTCTCTGAATGTAATTCCGCATGATTTCCTGAAACTGCGGATGGCTCTTAAACTGCTGGAGCTGCTGCGGGTTCAAACTGGCAAGTAACTGTGGAGTTATGATGGGTACGGCTCTGCCTTGAGATTGCTGAGGTCCAGAAGGCAGTTGCTGTTGGGGACCCAGTCCAGGAATCCGTCCGTCATTGCCAAGGGGTTGATTGAAGTTCATCCTAGCACACTACGGATGTTCTACGAAGACCACAGTTGTTCTGCAAATAAAATTTGGGTTGTATTTCGAAGAAGATATGGAGAAAATGAATATTTCACCATTTTTGTTTATCCAAAAATGCGACAGTCGAATGTCGTCGAATGTCGTCAATTTGTATTAGCGACAGTTTTGCAATCAGTGCAAAAAGTATCAAGTAAAATATTTGATTTTCTCTATTTTGATTGCAATTTATTATGTATAATAACAATAATATATATAAATTGTTGTAATATTAGTTTCTAAGTTTTTCAATATATATATATAGACATTCGTGTATGAAAGTTTCTATTTGTAGAATATCGTGTTTAACACGAATTACTTCACGGTTTAAACAGTACTAGAGAATAATAATATTAATAATATACCTATGATATTATAAATAATATATTACAATAATCAATCTACTCATACAGCTTCATTAGATTTGTTTATTTTATACTATTATACATTATACACCCATGAAGTCAAAGATCGATCCCATATTTACATACCGACGTCCGCAGTCTTGCAAATACTTCTGCACTATATTCTGACAATATCCAAATAACTCTCTGTTCTGTTCAGCAAGAGCAGCGACTTGTCCCGAGGCAAGTTTGGAGGGAGCAGTTTGTGCTCCCTGTGTAAACGAATCGTAGATAGGTCTCAATTCATCCTTCTTTGCCTTGTCAACATCGAAAATGGCATTAAAATACAACAATTGGTTGTACAATGCCTTGTCACTGTACTTGTATCTCATGATGCCCTTACAACCATGAGCCAAACCCGAGGAACCTATACAACGCTTACCGTACACCGAGATTTGTCTGGTTGTGATTCCACAAGCGTTGTCGTCACAGACTAACCAACCCGAGTAATACACGGATATATGTTTACGAATGGCACCTTCTAATTGTGAAGTGAGCTTGAGAATAGGGAAGTTATAGCTACAAGAATTGCATGTCACGCCATTGAAAGTTACAGAATAATCGCGAGAAGCGACTATACCTCCAAAGCGGAACTGCTTGCCACACTTGCAGTTCAATACAAGGAAGCTGGTTTGTCTGAATCTTTCTGAGTCGGTAACACTAGCTTCTAAAGACGTGATTTCCCCACTGTTTTCGCTATTCTTAACTCTCAAGATAAATTTCTTGGTGTCAATATCCAAGCATTTGGCTACTCTTACCATATCTATGCCCTCTATTCTTTCCAATAATCTTTCTACGGGGGCAAATATCTGTTTTTCCAAGTAGTAATTGGAATCTGGCTTCAATTCTGTCTTCTTTCCCAAGAGCTCTTGGATAGCTCTGGCTCTTTCCGGGGGCAGCGACTTGTCGTCGTCAGACTTTGGAGCAGTGATCACATAAGTAATAACACTACCAGCCTTAACAACTTTACCATCAGCACGTAATTTTAGAGCCACTTGAACTTGAGGCATAGACTTACCGTTGGGATAGTTATTGGGATCCTTTGATAACTTGGTGTTTATCTTATACTTGTCAATGGCAATCTCATTATTCTTGATCTTACCTGACATTTCCTCCAAATAGTCATAAACATCTCCTAATGCCTTTTCAGGATCCAAGTCCGACAAAATCTTCATTAACACATACGTTGAAATGTCTTTTGAGAGCTGACAGTATTCACGACGTCTCATATCCAATCCCTTTACTTCTAAAGTCGTACTGATATCGCCAGTCTTGGAATTGAATGTGGCATTCATGGCAGCATACTTCTTCTTAGCATGCAACAATAAACGCTTGAACACGTTATCGATGTCTATTTCCAACAATCGGTATCTTTCGTTAACCTGGAGCTTGAACTGTTCTCCTATTTTGATAGCCTCTTGGAACTCATTGACACCAGTATCAATCATAACTGAATCTGTATCACCATACACAACTCTTAACCCAATGGATTCTGCCAATTGTCTGGTATCCATCAAGATTTCTCTACCCTTATTTGTCACCAACATAGCCAATGGCTTGGCATAAAATCTTGAATTGATATAACCCAAACAACCGTACATAGAGTTGGCAGTCAACTTCAAAGCCTGCTGTCTGATATCATACTGGGCTCTTTGGAAGGGAGTATTCTTGGGATCTTTAAGCAACTTCTTGACCTCTCTACGACGAGACACCAAACTGTTCAATAATCTGGGTAAGACTCCAGCAGCTAAATCTCTTTCAGGAAGCGAGGGCATATCTCTATCTTCATCATGAGTGACATTGAAGTCGTCTCTTTCAACTGTAGTGAAACAGATGTTGAATTCTTGGATGATACTGGGATACAACGAGTTGAAATCCATAACAAGAATGTAGTTCTTGTGCAAACCCTTTTCTGGCTCAAACACAAGACCACCCTGATACTTTGGCTTCTTGTTGGATGTAACAGTTGTAGCATCATCCTCTGTAGCTCCCATCTTGGCTTCAAGTTGGTGATTGGTGTTCTTGTGGAACTTGTCTTCCTTGTCTGGAACAATGTAATTATTTCTCTTGAACTCATGTAACAAAATGAATTCGTTTCTACCAGCTCTCGTACCACTTAGAGTATGGGACCAAGCATTACCAGCAATGTTAGTCAATTGCTTAGACAAAGAGAGAATTTGAATAGAAAATGCAATCTCAGCTGTAATTTGGACGTTACTAGCGTTGTCTTTGAGTGCCATCAACATCACATCTGCGTTTTCCACAAACTGAGGACTCTGATAATTGATCTCGATTGGAAGATGATTCTTATGACAGACTACATCGTACATTTCAGGTAATTCCCAAGACTGACACTTGGAGGTCAAGGATTGGCCCATTTCGTTGGCAATATCGCACAACAATCTTCCCTGGAAGATCTCACGGATTAGCAAATTGTTTCCAAATCCGTTGTTGTTACGTCCAAATCTTTCTGGGAACTGTTTTCTATTACGGCGTCCAAGAGCAGAATAGGTGGAAATCTTGAAATCATGCATTCTTTGCACCAAAACGTCCAATGAGATGTTTTCGAGCCTGTGACCTATGAATACATCAGGATCCAGTCTCTTGATACTAGCGCAAAGAAAATTTAACAATACTTTTTCATTAGGGCAGATTCTCAATTCCAAGCCTTGCTTTTCTGCCAATTGCTGTAACCCTGGCGGTACAGTAGCAGAGTTTACTGGTCTCACTACAGTTAACATTTCATCTGGCTTGAGATTTTCATCTATAGGAGCATCTTGCGGAACATCACGGTAAGTAGCAAGAGATACCGCTACAACCTCTTGCTTGTTCTGCTTAGGATTCATTACAGTCTGAACAGCAATGGACGTCACCGTCAAGTTAGGAGCCTTTGGAGCTTCGGAAATTGCTTTGATGAAAGATGGAGAATCAATAGACACTTCCACTTGACAGTGGGATGTATTCTGAATAGAATTGAAGTCACCATTGGAAACCTCAATCCAACACGGACCCATGATATTTCTTTGTAGAATAAATGCTTCAAAGATGCTGGCATTGGTACCAAACACATGACTGAAGGTCTCACCTTCAAGCTCAGATGGCATTACGATATTTCTGTTCTTGGTGGTCTTGAAAGGTAACAATACCTTTAAGTATTCAGCTTCCTTAGGAATACCAGCAAGCTCGAAGGCATACTTCATCTTTTCCGGTTTGGCTCTGAGTCCATCTAAGCCAAATTGGTGCAAAAGCAAGGGAGTAACTTCGTCATTGACATCAAGAGCTGTCACAGGTTGTTCTCCGTCCTCTTCATCGTCTACCAAACGGAACTTTCTGGGCAAGAAGTATAACTCTCTGCAGAGTCCGTTGATTTTGACTACACCTGATACTAGCTTGCCTTCACGAGTCAAAATCTTACCAAAAAGAAGCAAAGATGAATCGATTTCACAGTAATCTAACCAGAACATCTTAAATGATTCTTTTTGTTCGTCGGAGCCAACAATAAGTGTTTCGTCCAACTTTTCAGTGTAGTTGATCTGAGAATAGGATGTGGCTCTAGAAGGTGACGAAGAAGGAATATTTACAGCTTTTACGGAGGAGAAGGTCGCTCTGTTGTTCTTATTAGCAGCGAAAGCGCGTGGACGTCTAGAAACAACGATTTCGTCATCAGAATCTGACTCTTCAACCAGCTCGTCGGCAGGGTCTATTGCCTTCCTAGTAGGGTCGATATTTTCCTTTTCTTCAACAATAGCCTCTTCCTTCACCTTCTTAATTGGAGAAGAGGGCTGCTCGTCAATATCCATGTCCATAGAAAAATCCTGAGAACCTTCGTCATCTTCAACGTCTATAGAAACATGTTTGGATGATGTTTCGGATTTTTCAGTTTTGACAGAGGTCGAGAAATTGAAGGTTTTCTTCTTAGTTTTTTTAGTCTTACTGTTCGTCGTATTACTCTTGAAGATATTGGTGGCCTCTCTCTTGATTTTCTTCTTCGTAGGAATCGAATCAGCAAAGTCGTCAAGAATGTCGTCAATGTTGCTGTCAATCTTTTTCGTTTGAATGGGTGCAGCACCTCCAGCAGGCTTAAAGTAGTTGCTTATCTGGGCTACCTTGGCGATTCTGGCGGGCCTTTGAGTTTTCATTTTTCTCTTGCCCCCGACTTGAGCCTCATCTTCGTCTGAATAGTAATTTGGTCTGGTAGAATCATCCCATTCATCTACCCCATTATCAACGTAACCTTCTCCATTATCGTCCACAATGAAGTCATCGTTCATCAACTGTTTTCTCTTGTGTTCTCGGTACGTTTCCTCGTCGACTTCATCGTAGATTCCCACATCTTCCTCTTCCTCGTCTGATATCGCAAGAGCAGCGACACTAGCACCAGTCTTTCTGGCTTCACGAAGCTGCTTCAACTTTTCTCTCTTACTGGCTCGCAACAGCATATCCGATGTAGAAATGAAAAACGAATATCAAAAATGACTGAAAACGAGATTGTAGTTGAATATCAAAAGTTGAAGATTAAAATGAAACGTCAGTATATGCGAATTGCCAAATAAGCAAGGGTTTAGACATAGACAATTCTGTATTTATCAGAGAAGGAGATCAAAAATTACGCGTCTCGTCTGAAATAATTCTAAAAAATCGTGAGCCAAACATTGCGCGCGTTTAGTTGCAAAATACGCGGTACCGAAAGTATGTGTAAGCAAAATGAGCAATGTAAAATAGTAGAATATCATATATAAGTAATATTAGAAATCGATCTATATATAGAAATGGATTTCATATCGAAAACCATTCATACTGAATCTGTGGTATAGGTATACTTTGAATTATCATATTAGAGTTAAACAATGTTTGGTCTTGGAATCCACGGATGCCAATCGAATTATTAAATATATAAAAAAATAGTAGAATCAATAGAAGTTTTAGAGAGCGTCGTAGGTGGCCTTGGAGATAATACCCTTGGAGATTCGGTCAGCAACAATGGTACCAAACTTGATCAACAATGCTTTGTCGTTGAGGATATCTATCAACAAGTTGAACACCAAGTTGGACTCCTTAAGTGCCTGCAACAATTGTGCAAGTGTAAGAGCACCGGACTTCAAGATAGCATCCAAAAAGTGAGCAGCTGGAGCAGCCAACTCTGGAGTAGTCAACAAATGTTGAATTACAGAAGCAGCCAAACCAGAATCTCTGAGTGCAGTGAAGAGATCGTTCAATAACTGAGATTCTCTCTTGTCCAAAGAGTAGACGTCGAAATCATCTGCCTCGACTTCGAATTCAGTAGAGAATTCGTCGATTTCTCTCTTGGCAAAGATGTTGATCCCATTTTGGGCCAATAATTCCTTACCGATTCTCAATAATCCTGGGAGGATTTCTGGGTCGTCCAAAGCTAAGTTCAATACTTGTATAATCAAACCTGACTTCTGGAGGGCAATTAACACATCAGTCAAGTTGATCAAACCAGACTTGAGGGTAAAGATAACGCCATCTATGCTGATGCTGAGCAACTCAGGACTCAACAACACGAAATCGATGACGACATTGGCCAAACCAGAGTCGTTCAAGGCAGCCAAGATAGCATCCACAATTGGAATGTTGGACCTGCTGGCAAGAATCTGCAAGTCATCAACGGTAAGCTCACGCTTGTAACCTGGGACATTGTGCTCAGAATTGTATTGGTTCAAACTGGAAACTAAGGATTCAAGCTTGGCCTGTTCAGTAGTGTCAAGACCGGTGGTAGCTTCAGTTTCCACAGGAGCAGCCGAGCAAGTAGCAGAGATGGCCAAGAGGATTTGAACGTAGGTGCAGAGCTTCATTTTCAGAGGTAGATAATAATAAAAGATTTCAGCAACTTACATTTTGGTCAAAGTTAGGCACATATATATACACTTTCAAAGTTTAGTTCTATATACGCTATGAAATTTCGGTTCTTATGGTGAACATACTGTAGATCTGGATTAGGAAATTGCAACCTTGGACTTTCTCATTTTCGCAGCAATTTTTATTTCGTTTGCTGCAGTTGCAATAATCCTAAAAGGGGAAACTTCAGCGAAATTCAAAATGGCACCAACAATAGGCACTATTGATTTTGACACACCCGAAGTAGCATGCCACAATACTTCGCATGGTGTTGCAGACTATGATTTGTGTTGATTCAAGTTTTGGGGCAAGAACTGGAGGAAATACTCAATGCGCGGTTTCAAATCACTACTAAAGCACTAACCCAATTTGGAGATAGGTAAATGTGTCGAAATAGCACTTACCTTATCAGTTGAAACAATGACCAACAATAGAAGGTGTTGAAATGGGAATAGCATATACTTGTAACTGGTGACAGTAATGCTAGGTAAGACTTGGACGACAATGTCGTAATTACTATAGCTAGCACGACATTTTTGACATCTATAATATTTACAAATACGATAATCAATTTTGAATTGTATTCTTTTGTACATTAAACGCAATAGAAAGTGATAATGTCCTTTGCAAACTACGATATAGAAGCCCAACGTCCCATAGGTAAACGAGAACAGCTGGATGATGCTCTAGGGTCAGGATCGGATCCGGACTCGCAAACTGATACTTCAAATGGACTCAATAATATCATTGAGAAGACTTCTATCCAATTGCAAGTTTTTGGCTCTTTAATATCACAACTAGATGTCCAGAGGAAACAAGTTGGTTCACGTAGAGACTGCCTTCAATTGCGGGAGAATATTGAAGAGCTCACGACTGATATTGGAGAAATGGAAAGATCAATCCAGCACCTTATTCAGAATATTCTGCAATTGATCAACAAGAGTCTGACAGTTAAACCAGGAATAACGACTGAAAATAAACTTCCACAAGTATCCAATAAGCAATTGGTGATTAAGGAGCGATTGGTCAGCGAATTCAGCGAATTGCATCGTCTGTTTCAGCGTTCTACAAGATTGTACAATGAGAAAAAGAGGTCTTATCCTTTGAAAGACATCTTGGATAGTTTACATAATCACCAAACAGCAAATGAAAGAACTCCGTTGATAAATTCGCAATCAAATGGTCAATTGCAATTACAAGCTCAGATAGAACAACAGGAGGATACAATAAATGATACTGACATTCAGTACCATATCTTGCTTACAGAGGAGAGAAATCGTGAAATCAATCAAGTAGCAGATGGTATTGTAGAAGTGAACGCCATCTTCAAAGACTTGGACCTATTGGTAAACCAACAAGGAGAACAGTTGGATACTATAGAAGAAAATATTCTCCAATTGCAGGGCAATACTCAGCAGGCACTGAGAGAGTTGACGAGAGCCAACGAGTACCAAAAGACGAAGAGTAAATGGAGTTGTATCATTCTTGTAGCACTCAGTATATTTGTGTTGATTATCATATTGGCAGCAGTTAGTTAGAACTGGAACTACGGGATTACAGAATAGACTAGGACAAGGATTGTATTTATCGGTACCATAAACTAGTACAATAGTAATAGTAATAATAATAAAAATAATAATAATAATGAATAATTGAAAGTCAAAAAACAAGAAATGAAATAACTAAACTAATGACGACTTTGCCTTAACAACGTTACCAACGTTACCATGTTTACCAATATTACCTATGCAGCTTTACGCTTACCACTCCGCCGCAACCATCTACTTTACACTATCCAGATATGGAGTATCTTAGGAAATTCAAAATATCTGCCCTCACATCTTCTTCTAAAAGATCTTTTAATCTAAACTTTGCACATCTAATTCAATTACAGATTCACTTTCGTCGTCGTGAAAAATCTCGTCGTCAGAATAATCAGAAGTTTCCGGTGTAGTAGCCGAGTCATCGTCTGTTTCATGACTGTAAGATCTCCCTGTAGTACGAGCCGTGGTATCTTCCTCTGTATACAATTCGTTGTCGTCGTAGGCATCAGCAAAATGCATATTGGCAACTTTGGCTTCTTCTAGCTTTGCTCTACAGAAATCGGCTCCCATTTGAAATACGAACTCCGCTGTTTCCAAGACCTTCTCCTTGTTGCTCACAATGGCAATCGCGGCCCCGGTAACGGCCCCTACCGTCATGGCAATCTTGACTGAAAGAGGAACTAAAACGGTTAGTACCATTTTCTGGGGGGCAACATCTCTGTGGAAATCCAACCGATACAGAAACGAAGAAGACGTTCTATCCACAAAAAAGTCGACGACTACGGCACGCGTGCGTTGCCTGTTATACATACTAAAGAATGGCATAATTTGACTTAGAGAGGGTTGACAGTAGTAGAGAAAACAATAAAGAATAATAGGATTTAACTAACTGAAATCGAATGTGGCTAAGCTTCCAGAAAGCGTGATAGTTTGGGGATAAGAACTATATGCAGTACAAAGTACATCTGAAAAATCAAATCAATTTCTGAAGCGATAAGAAATACGATGTGACTTCGGTTGCGAAATAAATGGAGCTTCCGTTAGCACATGATTCGACTCGTAAATTCCGTAGAAACCAGTCAAAAAACATCGCTAACATTGCATTTCATGACTTACAATGTGTTAATGACTCAGCCATATCAATTCCGTCTATCACGTGCGTCTCTTTATCATATCACCAAGTTTCTGATTCAAAAACCATACAACGCATCAAGATCTGTCTTCCATTTCTATTCTCATCAGATAGCCTTATTCGGTTGCACTATTTTACGTAAGATTCTGTCGTACATATAATTTGTACTCTCATTTGCTTTTTATATGAATCATCTTCTATTGTGAATATCACCTTTCCGAAAGTCTCCAATGGCCGTATCAGTCCAATTTGCTTCCTATTCTACCACTTTTCATTGTCAGCCCCTATAATAGGCAAGACCTGGAATTTCCCCTATTCGAAATCTGGCGACTGCTTATGATTCCGAGAGGATTCGGCGACGCAACTGCACACAGCGCTACCAACTACTCCTATTTGGAACAATTTGTACATAATTATTAGTCAGATCCGGAACAGCTACATATTTTCAATTTTTCGTCCCCAATCTGCCATTCTTCAGCAAGAAATTCAACATAATCATGACAGTAGAGCCGAAATTGACTAGGCAGCTTAGTTTGTCGGAAAACTTTTTGCGGTTTCGGACTTCTACCAGGTTCTACAGGAATTTCCAAGTAACGGCGACCTACAGCCAATCTTTGGGTGCAAATCTCGACGTTTTCTTTAATGCATTGCGTAAAACCTTGCTAGACTACCATGTATTAATCTGCAACGTGTTCACCGAGCTGGGGAAGAAAGGTGCCTTTTTCAGACCTCTCGAGAGCGCCACTTTAGCTGACTTGTTGGTATTGAAAGATGGTAAATCGTACTTGACTGATGGTGCGATCAATGAAAAATTCATGAAAGAAGTCAACGAGACGATTTTCAAACATGAAGTCGAGTCTCCCTTATTCAGATTGTTTCTTGTAGGCGAGTACGATCTTTCTGCAGTTTTTGAACATACCATGGCTGATGGGGTGGTGGGCAACTATCTCCACGAGATCTTGTTGGACAACCTAGCCTACGTTCAGCTCCCAGAGAACTACACTCTGTTGGTATCAGATTACGGCATTGATGCCAATGGTCAAGTGACAATGGACTCGGTGATATTTGAAAAGGCTGTAGATTCTCGTTATCTTAGAAATTCGCTTCCTCCGCCTATTGACAGTTTCCTCGCAGACCCGGAAGTGGACTATAGTGGAAATGATCCTAATTACTACGACAAAGTCGTTCCCGCAGAATTTGTTGGTAAAAAATGGCAAGGCAGATTTATGCCCACATGGGATTTCACCCTAAGTTTCAAACTTATCAACTTCACTCCAGCGGAAACGAAAGTTATTCTAGCAAAATGCAAAGAACAGAGTGTGACCTTGACTTCATATATTGCCATTATCCATATACTTACTATGCAGCCGGTATTTGGAAACGATTGCTACAATACTCATAGAATAGCTATGACTTTGAGAAGACATTATGATGCCCAAAATGCCGATTCCGCATACAAGAAATTGTTGACGAGTGTAGACTACAAGATCCTCGGAAGCGTAGCCCACGTAGGTTTTGCCAACAATATGGCTCCATTATCGGACTTCTCGTGGGATGACGTTAGGAGAATCAATGCTAACGTGGCGACACAAACATCGAATAAGAATGCTATGAATATTTTCAAATCATTCAGGCAAGCATATGAAAACCAAGACGATCCGTCGTCATTTTTTGAATCACAAATGGAGTTTCCCAAGGCTGATGCCTCTAAAATCTCCAATTTGGGGTACATCAAGATCCCCGAATACGAATGTGAAACTGGATCCTGGACTATCACCAATATGATATTTTCTCAGGATGTCAGCCCCACCACGGCGGAGTTTATGTTGAATGTTGTTTCAACACCAATTGGGGGATTGAACTTAGTCTTGACTTACTATGATCATCGGTTCGACGATGTAGACTTCGACAACTTTGACGGACTCGTTGCAAAGTTGAAAGAAAACATGCTCAAATACTCGCAATGTTAGAGAACCAAATCATTATACTAATTCCATTTAATTCCAAATCCTTAATACTCTTAAATCTTAATTATCTTGACCTTAATTAATTACGTAATAAATAATACTATAGAATACAAGAGACTGTTTTCTCTAAAATACATAAAGACATACAAACACTTTTAAACATCTAATGTGTTTTTAAAGAAATTCACGTGACGTAAATTAGATCGATAAGTAGAAACGCAATAGTTTCTTGCATATTTCAACTTTCACTTCTTATCGCTAAAGTTGAGAAGCTGAATGTCTCTAGAGTCTGAGACGATAGAATTTCTAGATGGGTCCGAGTCTGGACGTCCATTTCAATTCCGAAGTCGAACGACGGGGGATTGGCTCGACCAGGACGGAATCAAAGAAGTCAAAAGATTTAACGATTTCCGAACTATCGATTGGGTGGAAGATGAGTTGGATGAGCACAAGAAGCGATTGGTGAAAAGGAGAAATGTTCGTGTTGGTACAAGTTCAATTAAGGATCGTTTATTGGTTATAACACAGAATTGGATTCTTCTTGCTACCATGGGGATCATGATAGGGTTGATCGCCGGCTGTTTGAATATCATCACAGCTTGGTTAGGAAGTATCCGCGTAGGCCACTGTACGCTGAACTTCTACTTGAGTAAGGCTTTCTGTTGCTGGGGTCAAGAAGAGGAAATGTGCCAAGGATGGAATTCCTGGTCGCTGTATTCGTTTCTCAATTACTTGACGTATGTAGCAATATCGATATTTTTTTCCACCACAGCAGCAGTGTTGGTAAAGCAATATGCTCCATCAGCAGCTGGTTCAGGTATTTCTGAGATCAAGTGTATTGTGTCTGGATTTGTAATGGAAGGTTTTTTGGGATGGTGGACTTTGTTGATCAAGTCGATAGGTCTTCCTTTGGCAATTGCTTCTGGCCTCAGTGTGGGTAAAGAAGGACCCAGTGTTCATTACGCTGTCAGCGTCGGTAATTCCGTGGCAAAGTTGGTACAGAAGTATAGAAAGAGTGCTTCAAAGGCTAGAGAGTTCCTTACTGCCACTTCTGCAGCCGGTGTAGCTGTAGCGTTTGGTTCGCCAATGGGAGGTGTACTTTTCTCCATTGAGGAAATCTCGTCTGTATTCCAGTTATCCACCATTTGGAAATCGTACTTTTGTTCATTGATAGCTGTAGCAACGTTAGCTACCGTTAACCCGTTTCGGACAGGTCAATTGGTACTTTTTGAAGTTACATATGATACCAACTGGCACTACTTTGAGATACCGCTTTACATAATCTTGGGTATATTCGGAGGTGTCTATGGAATTGTAGTTTCTAAGTTCAATATTAGAGTAGTCGCTTTCAGGAAAAAGTATTTAGCCAATTTTGCCATTCGAGAAGTGTTTATTCTCTCGTTGTTCACAGCCAGTTTCAGTTACTTCAACGAATTCTTGAGGTTGGACATGACTGAATCTATGCAAATTCTTTTCCACGAGTGTGATGTCAATTTCAGTCACTCCATTTGTGATCCGAATTCCAAAAAAACCCCAATTCTTGCTTCTTTGATATTTGCTACTATCGCTAGAATGGGTTTGACGATAATTACATATGGATGTAAAGTACCCGCAGGTATCTTTGTTCCTTCCATGGCTGCTGGTGCTACTTTCGGGCGTGCTCTCGGAATCATTGTAAATTATTTCTACCATGAACACAAAGACTCTTCTTTCTTTCTGACGTGCCCATCTAATGGCCGTTGTATCATTCCAGGAACGTATGCTTTCTTAGGAGCTGCGGCTGGCTTAAGTGGTATCACAGATCTAACCGTTACTGTAGTGATTATTATGTTCGAATTGACAGGAGCTTTGAGATTCATCCTTCCGACCATGATTGTAGTTGCTATCACTAAAGCCATCAACGACCGATGGGGACACGGAGGAATTGCGGATCAGATGATAAAATTCAATGGCTTACCACACATAGATGCGAAAGAGGAGTTCACATTTGACACGACAGTGGAAAATGCCATGTCTACTGTAGTTGTAACATTTCCATGCGATCTCCTGGAGGCCATCACCTTAGAGCAGTTGAAGCAGACGTTATCCAAAACAACTTTTAGGGGCTTCCCTCTTATACAATCGTCAACAAATCCCAAAATTGTAGGGTTTGTTTCCAGATCAGAATTGGAATACATCATCCAGAACTACGATGGAGTCAGCAACAATGCAAAATGTAATTTTAGTAATGTAGACAGAAGTGACACTACGATAGACTTCAGTCCCATACTAAACAGATCTCCATTGACTGTTAACATAGATTGTCCGCTTGAGTATACTTTGGAAATGTTCGTTAAAATGGGACCTAGATACATACTTATCGAGAATGAAGGTATTCTAGTCGGTATAATCACTAGAAAGGATGTTTTGCGATTTGAATATTCACTACATGCACTTCACACAAACAACATTGAACAACAACTTCACGAAGCGTTTGATGCCAAGGTTTGGGAAATCATGAACTTCTTCTCGCGTGGAGTGCGAAAGAACTTCGGAAGACTCTTCTACAATGATGAGAATCGGTTTATGTAATGACATTATAATATAACTCTATAAATGTTGAGACGATTACGTATCTTTCCACTTTCCGTGGTCCTTGTAGTTGTTGTATAATGTTCTGTAATATGACTTTCCAGGAATGTCGAGAGACGAACTCACCAATTGAAGCTCAGTCAGCGAGAGGACATCGAAAATACTGTAGATACCAGCCATCAAAAGTTCACTAACGTTGCTCTTGAAGTTGATACGAAGGTTAAGATATATGTAATTGATCAACAACATGGGCACATGCATTCTGAGAGACTTCTTGATCAACGATGTAGCTGTAGTAAGCTTCTCGTTAGCCATTTCTCTCGAACCTATAACTTTGGAAGGCTCACACAAGTTGACAAGCAATCTCGAATATGATGCAGCAGCTTCTTCACAATCAGACAAAGCAAAATCTGACTTATTCAAGCTCAACTTTTTCATCAAAACATTAAAAATATTAATTACTATGTGATGACGAGAAGTAAGCTTGTATCTATGGAACAAAAGCACATGAGAAATGACTTGGGTTGCAAGAATGTAATTGTCAACATTGTTTCCATTATGCAGATGGACAATCAGATTCGTCAATGAAAATACCATTTCAAGAATGTACTGGTTAAACAACCAAGCAGTCTCACTGAGATTATTCTTGAGCGAACTCAAGATCAACCCTGCAACATCTGCTTGGATAAAGTTGATCTTGGAGCTTAAACTCAGAAAAGTTTTCACGAGAAGTTTTCTGCTGCCTTCTAATTGACTCTTTTGCAAATATCTAACCATCAAGAGGATCAATTTCACCAAGCCATCACAAAGTTCATTGTTATCTTCTTCAAGGGACCCCAAGATAAAAATGTAACACTTCAAGAATTGATCATAATCGGAAGACAACACTTGCAAATAGGAATCTAATGCCAAGGAAGCATCCACATTGAAGCTGTCTTGAAGAGCGATGTACAAGGAGAAAATATATGCCGAGTTTTCAAACGTACGCTGGAGTCGGGAAGAAATCAAAGTGAAGAGTACAAGTCTTATCTCGTGTAATGAATCATCACTAACATTTTTGATCTTCAGACCAACTTCTTTTACAATTGTAAGAACTTCATTAGCAGATTCATTACCAGATAATTCTAAAAACAGCAAAAGCCGACTGTCCAGGTCAATATTCATTTTGTTTAACTGATTCTTCAACAATGATACAACAGCATTAGAAAATTGCACTCTTAAGTATTCAAAATGGACAAGTAATTTTGAATCTATCTGGTCATACTTCTTGATATTAATAATGATGATTTCAGCAGCACTGAATTCAGCATCAATTCCTTTGTATTTTTTAGATGAGAAATATTTCGTCAAGTACTTTACGGTACTGACAACATATGTTAGGTTTTGTTCGCTCGATATTTGGTTCATGTGGTTTTTCCAAATGATGTTGAAGATATCATGGGCCACTTGCAATGAGTTAGAATTGGAAACTCTGAACAAATCCAATGCCTTTTTGAAATCAGTTTCGATCGTAGAAGTGAAAGTGGGACGTTCAAGTAAATGTTTGACAGAAAGTCTGATCTGTGTTTGTGTCTCACCGTTCTTGGTCTTGCCCATTTGTTCTAAGAAAATTTCAAGTAGCCTTTTCTTAGAGGTTCTGTCAAAGCAGTAAATGGGAATTAGGGTTGTCAATTCGATGGCCGAATCGACATTGCCAATGCAATAGTCAATTAAAGATTTTGAAAATTTGCAGCATTCAAAGAATATTGGGCTCAAGAACTCACCAAATTCATGACGATGCCCAACAAGAGATGCAATTATAGCATCGATTTCAGGCTTGGCGAAATGGAAGTCTATAACAACCAACCATCTCTTCAAAACCATTCTCAGCATTTCTGGATCAACTAGAAGAGAGACCAATGATTTCAGAAAAGACTCCTTATCCCGTAAATTCTTTCCTAACTCAAGAAGACGCAAGGTACAGTAATAGTAGAAAAGAGTGGTATCATCCTTCAACATCTCCATGTCTGCATCAACGTCTCTACCATACAAACAAAGCAAGTAGAATAATATTTCGCATCTAGTGTACTTGGAAGTTGCGTAGTAACTCTTATTTCCTAAAAGTGGTTGCTTCAAGGAATCCTGAAAAGATCTAGGACAACTAAGTAATCCTTTAGTAATGGCTGTTAATAATGGTATATGTACTGAGACATCTAGTTTCGATATATCCGAAATAAGAAGAGCCAATTGTCTAGAAGACAAGATTTCGATATTCTTTGAAATTTCGTTAATAAATGATGATTGGGCATAAATGAGATCTACCTTAATAGCCCGTGGCCAAATGGATTCAATGAAATCGGACAATTCTCTAGCCTTAACATAGGCGTCAAGGATAGATACGCCAATAGATTCTCTGGCGTGTCCAGGAGCCATAGAAATGACTTCTTCACATTTCTGCATCGTTAGGTCAATGTCAAGTTTGAGTAAGTAGTTGATGAGATTCCAGTTAATCTGAGGTTTCTGTTTCTTGGATTCCGATTCATAAATCTCGAGGAAAAACTTGGTAGAAAGTGACTTATTAGCGGAGACTAGAATGTAGAGTAATGGTTCAGACAAAGAGGAAAATCTGCTGATATTAATAATGGTGGTGAAGAGTTCTTCACACAATGCTGGGTCCTTGGAGGAAACGAATTCTACAGCGAGTTTGAACAATAATTGAACAGAACCCGACTCTAATACGATCTTGTCATCTTTCAAGATACTGGAGATACCAGGAACAAAATTGGAAACTAACTCGGGAAAGAAAAGCTCTTTGACAAGGATATTCCTGAATATGGAACTATAGCTTTTCGAGCCATATATGACGATGAAATTTAAAAGATTAGATGTACAAGTAGTGATGAACTTCATGTAGTACTTCTTAGAGGGCACAAAGTTGAGCGTAAGACGAGGCAATTGGTAAAAGTCTTTCACGAGTGAGATCCATCTGGCGATATCTGAATCGTCAGCTGTCAACAAAGTGCTACAACTTGAGAATGAGCTAAGCAAGTTCATAGAGCTAGTCTCATCGATTTCTATATATGTTCCTTCTTTGGCCAAAGAAACAAAGTTCATGAGCTCTGAAAGCAATTCCTCGTCTGGTTCATTGTTCAATATGTCTATAATCACATCTACTAGTTTGACTTTCTTAAATATTTTGTTCCTCAAAGTCTTGTTGGATGTTTCCGAAGGTACCAGAACCCATACTTTTCCTAGTAAACTCCATATTGAGCTGCTGTATCTCCACAGTTTGAACGAACGGTTGTTTAAGTCATTCAATCGGTCACTGAGCAATTCAAGAATGAAAGTGCATTTGTTGGGAAGGTATACTTGGTCAGCAATGCTATCATCAAGAAGTGCAAGGCATGTTTCTACAATTTGATCGATAGTTGCAGTTTTCGACCGCAAAAATTTCGTCACAGCCTCAGCCGAGTTTAGTAAAGACATGTAATTTCAGCAGAAGAGCCGAATTGGGCTGGAGGAGTGCAAATATAGCTGAAGTCGTAGATTCAGAAATATATTGGTTGTGAAAAATCTCATCGATAAAAAAATAGATTCGACCTCCGGGAAATATCCGAGGGCGATGAGGGTTAGAAACCGGAAGTCATTTTATTGCAGAGAAAGCATAGTCTGACTAGAGTATAGATATGGCCAAAGTATCCACCTGGTGGAATCATGGAAAATGAGAAACAATCAGGCAACCGTGAATATGTACCAAAGTTGAGAAACTTTCTTTGCGAGAAGGAATTTTACCTACAGCCCTAAATTATGAAATGGATGAGATGGCTACTCTTAGTAGCAATTCGATAGTAAACGTTGTATCATGTACTTAATTCTTCAACTTTATATGACTTATAGACTGATCAATAGCATATTGTTCCTCTAATAATTACATTTTTACGGCATATTCTCTACTCTACGTTGTGGTTCCAATTCAGTATTCATTATGAACTACTAATATACACTGACTAAACAACTTAGATCAACAAGGTTTCGATCTTGTCCTTGATGGAGTAGATCTGGTTCTTGATGGAAGAAGCATCGTTGGAGGTGACCGAGGCAGCAATGACTGGTCTGGAAACACCACAGGCTCTACCCAAGGCAGCCTTGGATGGAACAAAAACGTATGGAACGTTCTTGTCTTCACACAACAATGGCAAGTGCAACAAGATTTCAATTGGCTCGGTGTCAGCAGCCATGATGATGAACTCAGAAATTCCTCTGTTCAAGGTCTTGGTGGCTTCATTAGCACCCTTTTTCAATTGTCTCAAGTTCTGGGCTTGTTGAACGACATCGAGGATTTGCTGGGACAAGCCAGAGTCAGCCAATGGGAAAGCCTTTGGGTTTGGGGCAGACATGATGATGATAATGTGATGTGTAGTGTAGGGCTCCTTGCAAATGCTCGCCAGTAGATGAAGAAAAAAAGAAGTCAGAAAAGAGAAGAAGTAAATGCTAAACGGATTTTACATGGTTTGGCTATGGATGCGATGCTATTTGAAATTTTTCAACTCATCGAGAACTGCATGGAGACATTTTTTTGTTAATGTGAGGGCAAGAGAAAATGTCGCGTTGTTTCGCTATTCTGCTTGTTCCAGAATTCTCGCTATTCTCACTAATTAGAGTCGGGGCCACTAATTTCTGTAATTCCTCACTAATTATTGCTGTAGTTGGAGCAGTACTCATATTTACCGCAATCACTTATAGAACCCTCCCTATAAATACTTTAGTTCAATTCGATTCTCACTGAGTAGAAACAATTAATGTACCATCCACTACACCACTGTTTTCCTATTAATGCTTTTACAGTGGCATATTATAACTATCACTTTTTCAAACATATTCTCCACTGCCACCTACCATTCTATTTCTGACTCTCCCTACAACGATCTGCTCTTTCCTTCCAGCGTAACTCACAGACTACCCAGGTGCGCTCCTGCACATCACCATCAACAAATTTGTTCATTCACCAAACATTAAGGATATTTGAGATAAGTAGCTGCTTCTCCAATTTAACCTCCCTTCTACTTCTACATCAATTTATCATTTCCCAAGTCAATATGTCTGATTTATGGTATGTGTTCATTTTGTGAACCGATTGGCAACGCCCGGTCGCCTAACGAGTCTGTTGTTATCGAATTCTGTAATCTCCTTTCATTCAATTCTTGCCGTTTCCGTATGCTCAATCAATGTGCTCAGGGATTCGACATCGAGCGCTGGAAATGTAATAATGCTGATCAGAGTCAAATATTTGCATCGTTAAACTCTTGATGTGCCACCTGGCCAGAACTTCAGCTTTCCCAGGATTCCACATCGGCTTCCCTTATCTATTAGTCTGTCTTAGATAACATCTGAAAGTGCCTGAATTTCACATTCGCACCTATTTATTCAGTAATTCTCTGACAACTTAAACACCTTTAAGGTACAATGTTGTGTATGATGTGTAACAGTTGACTATTAAGGGTGCTCAATGAAATCAGCTGCAATTGATGTCAATCTCATGGTAGTTGACATCTTCGCCTCGCAGCCATGCAATCGTTTATAAACATATCGTACTGTCCCTTACTGTTAATAACTATCATTCAAATTAAAAACTATCAATTTTCTACTGTTCCGATAATAATTTCGTTATTTTCAACTTGATACTAACCCATCTAGCCCAGTTTACGCTCCCTTCTTCGGAGCCATCGGTTGTGCCGCCTCCATCGTGTTCACCTGTTTCGGTGCTTCCTATGGTACTGCTAAGTCTGGTGTTGGTATCTGTGCTACCTGTGTCACCAGACCAGACTTGTTGGTTAAGAATGTTGTTCCTGTCGTTATGGCCGGTATTATTGCCATTTACGGGTTGGTCGTTTCAGTGTTGGTGTCGGATGGATTGAAGCAAGAATTACCTTTGTACTCTGGTTTCATTCAGTTAGGAGCCGGTTTGTCTGTTGGCTTGTCCGGTTTGGCTGCTGGTTTCGCCATTGGTATCGTAGGTGACGCTGGTGTCAGAGGTAACGCCCAGCAACCCAGATTGTTCGTCGGTATGATTTTGATTTTGATTTTCGCCGAAGTCTTGGGTTTATACGGTTTGATTGTTGCCTTGTTGTTGAACTCCAAGGCAGCTCAAGATGTCAAGTGTTAGAGAATGGCTACGCGACTTAGCAGCAATAAATGATTATTGTTGTTGAGCTGGTGCACCTATCCCTCACATCATATTTAATCGAACCAATGAAAATCGAAATTTCAATATTCATCTATTATTGTTGTTTTATCATAGTTAGACTCATTTTTTTAATTCACTGAAATCAAACATCTAAAATGCATCTGCACGGATAGTTTCTTCATTTATTTTTATAGAGACCTGGGAGTCGATCCTTGGTTTTGATATGTCAGTACTCTGTTTAGTTGAATTTCAAGAACATTTAACAGATGTAGCATAAACTATATGTAATCATGATCGTTTTGATATGAAGCTGTAAGGGATTTTATTTGAATGGAATCTAGTATATACATGAATCTCGTGGAATGTGAATTTTCTAGTTCCAAACGAATTTTGTTGTAAGGTACAAAGAAATAGCGAACTTAGCGCAGACATATATTTCTACTTTTCGTTTGAGTTTGTATCTACTTCTATGACGAATTCTCTATATATACTTTGCCAATCTTGGCTACGATAGCATTTCTAATAGTCTTCGAAAGATCCTTGAGATTGACTGGGATATCAATATTCTTCTTCTGTAATGCTACTCTCCAGTCATATGGCTCTGTTAGATCCTCGATATGATTTATGGAGTATTGATACAACGATTCGCCTTCTATCAACTCTTCTGAAGTAGCTTGGGAATAGAAGCTGTCAATTACGTCAATAATGACGATCAATTCGGGAAGTTGGAAGATTGAATTGGTATCGTTCAAAAAAGGAAGGTACTGGCTGAGTAACAATGGACAGAACTTCTTGGGTAAGTAGTTGAACTTCAAGATATGAATTAACTTGGAGAACTTCTTTGCCACAGATATATGGTTAGATTCAAGATGGGTAAAGAAGTCGTGCAAAACAGCATATGGTGACAAACATTGTCTGATCACTGGATGTATCTTCAACGACTTGTCGACATTGTTCGTGACAATGTTGTTGATCAACTCATCGTCTACAGGTCTGTTGTTAACCAAACTGTCCTGGAAGATCATATCCCACACTATACGGTGGACCTGCTTTATGCCTTCACTCTTGTTATCTCCGTCGATAGAAGTAGGATCGTAACAGTTGACGAACATGTTCAATGCTTCAAAGATGTAGCCATCGTTCAACGATCTCAAGCCACTAATATAGTACAATTCTCTTGCAGTCGAAACCAAGTTCAACTGGGCACAGATAGTGAGAGCCCATTCCAAATCATCGTTGGTCAACGAATTGAAATGGGGAAGGTAGTCCTTTATGACTTTACGGTTGTAAGTCTTGGATTGCTGCGAAATAGCAATGTCTCCGTTCAACAACAAGCCTATGCCTACGGGAACCAAGCTGTGGATGTTCAAGCATTCGAACGCGTGTCTGGTCAAGAAGTACTCAGAAATGGTTCTTTTGTTGAGCAAAGTATCTATGTCCTTAGAGTTGCTGGCTAAAGAGTAGTAGTTGGACAAATATGATCTCAACTCCAACAACTTGGAAACATACGAAGCCGTGGCAGGTTCGATGTCATGTAACGTCTTTATCACCTTCAAGAAGTTCTCATCGAGAATGTTCTTGAAACAATCTTCACAAATTTGCGAAATGTCTGAAGTATCTATTTCAAAAGAGGGTGGCGGTCTTTCCTGTATGGCTATGCTGTAGAACTCCTTGTAGAGCTCATTGTCATCTCTAATTTTGTACAATGAAAGAGCAACATAGACTTCGTACCAAGTCTCACAATGGGCTGCGATAGTCTTAGACAAACCAGTCATTATAGAAGCAATATCGTAAATTTGGCTAAGCATGATTTTATGTTCAGGATTATTAGATTCTACCGAAACCTTGGCCAAGGAGTCCCTGAACTCACAGGCAGCAAGCTTCCATTCTGAAAACAGCCCCTTTAAGCATAAGGGCTCGTAGTTGCCTAACAAAAGTACAAGATCGGAGATCACGGCGTATAATTCAGGCACTTCTGCTTCCAATTGTTCATACTGAGAATGAGTTATGGCTTCAACAGTCTGTGAAAGAAGACCTCTAGATACAAGCTGACTCAAGTACGTATTCCAGAAATGTGGATGTGCGTAGGGATTCGGGGTGTTTATCATGACGGCTTCTGTCAACTCGTCAGTGGGTTTCTGGTAGAATCCATTAACCCATCTGGCTAGCAATTCCGGCTTGAGTTTGCAATCGCTAACAAAGTAGTTGGCTTGCAAGCACTGTAAAATATATAGCAAACTGTGCAACTGAAGTAAGTCCGAATTGTCTAAAGTCTCATCGTTAGATATTTCTACAAGGAAAACCTCAAGATTCTCCACTATAGTGCCAAAAGCCGAATCGATATCTTGGTATACCAAATCTCTATCAATTCGAGTCGAATTTACCTCATCTAACTCCATAAATCCGATGGGTGCATCTTCCTTTTCCAATTCAACTCTTGTGATGTCGTTTTTGCTGATTCTCTCTATCAATTTATAGAGAGAATTGATATATTTGACATAGCTCTGTGAATATGAATCACTGATTCCGACAGTCTGATTATACTGTTTCTTGTCAAACTTGAACTCAAGTGGAATTGTCGAGTCTAGCCATTCTTGAAGATCCACATACGACTTTTCTTGCGTATATAACAGCTTGTCGGCGACTTTGGATGTATTATTGGACGAAGAGTCAGAAATGCCTTCAGTTTCTGAGGTCGATTCATCATCCGGAATTTCCAACATCTCGATGTCATCGAAGTTTCTCTCAAAGTCGTCCGACATATTGCAAAAATATACCAACGACTTTAACGACAAAAAGACCCAATTAGATCAAGTGTTGTCCTTATGCAAATGCCGTTATTGTTGTGCAAATAGCCATTCAACGTAAATATTTGATTTACAAATTTCCAAACATCCTCATCGGTCACGTGAAAATATTGAAAAGTGTTCCATTTTGCAACCGAATATAATATTGAATTGTCCAACTTTTACATTTTATTCTTTATAGGTAGAATAGCTAGTAAATTTATTAAGTTTTATTTACCTTATTCATTATTATTAGTTCTTTTGAGATCTCTATTTGCTCATGAAACTTCATAAATAATGCTACTTAATTTTGTGTCAGTAATACTTCCAACTCTATTTGCTTTCTTCTTTTTTCTCAATGTGCCCAGATCTACTGGTTCTTCTAAATAATGTTGAATTTGTTCCACAGAAATTGTATCAATTGCTGGTTTTCGGAAGAAAGTTCCATCTCTATTCTTCACTAAAACTTTCCAGTCTGACTTGCTCCATTCTGCACTAGCAACTCTAGCCAACACCAGCTCTTCATCTGGGTTTTCAAATATCTCACTTAATTTATAAATGCCTCCATTCACGGTTCCGATATAAGCAAGATGACGCAATCCACCGAAATGCTGCTGAAATTGCTTGGAATTATTACTGAGATTTTGTTCGCAACTCCTAACAATATTCACCTGTTCTCCTACATTGAAGGCTGCTACTTGTTCAGTTCCATTTAGCAACGAGACATTTCCAATACAATCTCCAGTTACCACATACGACCAACAAGATGAAACAGACGATATCAAATAATGCTCGTATTTCAAAGAGATGTTTTCAAGTTTTGGTCCGAGAACTCTCCTGTCATATTTCAAAAGCCCGTTGACTGCGTCACCGATTACAGCTTCATCATAGTTTATGACTGTCTGAGCAACAGCATGGACTGGTACGATTTTGAGCGTCTCTCTAACATATTGCCACGAAACTGCTCCGAGGTCATTCGTTCTTTGACATACGAATACGAAGTTTCCCGAAACAAGAAAAGTAGATTCTATTTCATCCAAAATACTGATTGACAGCAGTGTCAAATCGGAGCCGTTTTTCAAATTAGATATCGCATATCCATGGACAAGTCTAATTTTATTAGAGCTGATGTGTAACTCAAGTATAGGTTTGCCGTTATTATTGTCAACTAGGGCAAGGAATGAAATAGGCAGCTCTTCTTCATCTTCTTCGGTATCTGATGGCATTCTGCATAGGTCAACAAAATCTAGGTTAGCATTGTCCTTGAAATGGAATTCGTGAAGAGTACGCATTTTCGAGCTATCTACTAATTTCAAGTACGTATACCGCTTCACGCCCTCATAGTCGTAGTATCTTAATCCCGAATAAATGGATACTATCTTATTGTATTCGGGAAAGTGTAACACCCTGGTGCATGCATCAGTTGTGACCATCGAAGAAATTGTATAATCGTTTCCTTCAAATCCTGCTTGTACTGAATAAACTTCTAAATTGACCCCTTTCAATACTGCAATAGTATTAGAATTCAAAAACATAATATCGTGCAAATTCGTTAGCTTACTTGAGTATTCAAACATTACCCAGTTGAGCGATCGCCTATCCCTTCGTAATCCAATTGCTCCTTGGTCACTATACAAAAGAATACTGCCATCAGGGCTTCTGACAAACTGCTGTGGAATCTTAGACGTAGTAATTTCCTTTCCCAGAACAACCTTTGCAGATTTGTAATTGAATACGAATGCAAACGTATTTCCACTTTGAAATTGAACGAGTAATTCAACCATATTAACTTTTCCACTGTCAGCCAATAAGAGAGAATGTATAACTAGAGATTCGGTGCCATGGCCAAGGAAAGTTGAAGAGATATCATGAATAGTTACATCTTTGCCAGAAACAATAATATAGCATTTTCCTTTCCAATCAGTCACTACTGACACAATAGCATTTGGTAAGTCAAGTATATCGGCTAGCGTTGCTTCCAATTCCGCTACTTTAACAGGTTTATTATTTTGATGGGCTAGATACAACTGATTTTTTGAATTTCGTACCAAGTAGCTACCCTTCTCTGAAATTACTCCATAAACAATTTCATCACGCAATTTTGCACTATTATTTACCAAAACTGCTTCTTCTGTGATACAGATTTTGAATTCAGATAGTGAATTATAGTGCAAGAGCTTGTCGTTTTGAATATCTGGAGAAGAAGTTGACTTTGAAAGCTCTTCTCCATCCCATACAAACGTGTCCTTCAGTCCATCTATATTCATCGTAACGACAAGTGAATCAGATGCATACAAGATTCGCCGAGGTAATGATGAAATTTGATGACTGTCAATGATATTGACTTCCCTTTTAGGTTTCGAATACTTCCTTAGATCACTTCCGTTCTCTCCACCATGACTGGAGTAGAAAGTAGAAGGTGATTTGTTATCCACTGTAATATCAAGAACAGGAGGCGACGAATCAATATGTGACTTCACAAGGATATGAGGTTTGTTCGGAAGTACCTCAAAGAAGACTGATCGAGAAGTTCTAGATGCCTGGAAAAAGATACTTTTGTTTATGTGAAAAAGACCATTTGCAATGGGAATTGTGGATTTGCCCAACTCAATGTAATTTAGTTGCTTTATGGTAATTGAAGCAGATAACATAGATAACTCGTAGAATAGCAAGTATGTTGAACCTGAAGTTGATGTTATCATGATTCGTGAATTGTCTACAACTTCTAGGGATAGAAAGGATTCCTTGACAATATCTTTGGGCATCGTCTGGGTAAGATCTTTAGTCACTACATTATTACGTATAACTACAGAGTAGTCGATACCCTCGTTAGACAAGTAGACGGTATTCTTCGGACCAGGAAAATAGAAAATCTTGGTGCTCGAAATGACAAACAAACCACCCTGTCTTGGGGACACGATACCCGTCGGAGGTTCTTCGAACTCGCCGAGCTGAAGAGCAAGTTTCAAAAAACAAGTTTCATTGCTCACAGACCAATACCGAAGCGAGTAGTTGAAGTTGAAGTCTCGGTAGAGAATGGCCACTATATCTCCAGTAGTATTCTTCAACATTGTCATTTTCAGAACAACAACCGAGCCAATAGACACCGATTCGACATGTGCCATCGCCAGGTTGTTGCTCTTGGCACTGAGCCTGGACTTCTTTGTTGAGTTTAGTAATTTTTCATCCCGTACAGATGGGTCTATGTCGATCCTATGAACAAGACCTTGGTAGCAATGCAAGAGTAGATAGCGAGGGTATTCAGCTGGATCTACTACTATAATAGGATTTGAGTCTACCGAGAATTGCTGGCCCATTGGTGACAATCTGGTGACTTCTTTAATAACGTAGGCCAGATTGTGATTTTTGTAGACTAAGTACAAGCCGTTATTGTCACAGAAAACGGCAGTAGAAGGGCCCACAGAACCCAATTGGTACTGTGCTATGGAAAATATGGCATGTTCCATCGCTATGGACACGATAAGCTTCTTGGAGCCGGACTGGGGGTTCACCTGATAGTAATCTAAAGCTCTAATTCTAGCTAGAGTTAGAACATTTGTCTGTGGATTGTAGAGTGAATGGAGAATCGCATCTGGTTTCTGGATTTCGCTTAGTAGAAACATGATGAACTGACATTAATTGGATATCAATTGTAACAAACAGAATGGAAGATGAAGGAAGTGAAAGAGGAAATGGAGGGAAAAGAGCTAGTTGCAAATGTATACATTATGGTGTGCGTGTAGTGAAAATTCACAGATTACGTAATGGGTGCAAATGATAGACTCGATGGATCGTGAAATGGTGAATTCGGATATGGTGGAAATGGAGTTTATCCTACAAATAGTGGAATGAATACTATGATTGAATGAATGTCTACAGTAGATGCTACTGAGATAAGTAGAAGAAGGGAGCAGAATGGAAATTTCATAAATACCAAGTAACAAATAGATACTGTAGAAACATTTGCATGAAAGATAGTTCACAAGAGATAAGACGTACTCGTTCTATCCCGTACAATCTTATAACCATATAGTGTCCTTCATATTTCATAAATTCTTTCAGAACAGCTTCAGAGTGCTATCTATTCTTTCAAGAAAAAGGAGATTTTAAGTCTCCCAGTCTACAACCTTTAACAAAAGTTCGAGAAGAGTGCAAGAAAAACTCAGTAGTCTACAGTCTGTATGAGTTGTTCATCTACTATATCCATATATACTTCAGACCTCGTATATGTGATTAACGAAAGTTCAATTGCAATTGTTCGAAAACTATTCAAAATCATACATATATTTGTGTGCAATATTCGCGTATCAATTCTATTTGTGGCATCCCAGATATACACAAATTCTAGCAACATAGCCTGGCCAATTTCATTAATCGGCATCTCTATCGTGGTACAGCCGGAAGGGGTTCAAATTCTGAATCAACTGACTCGACAGTCGTGAAAACTGTGTAAAGATTTAATCAATAAGAATTCTCTTTTTCAAACGTTTCATTCATATTTAAACTTTTATTTCTCACTAAATTTGTGCATTTCGATAAGGGAGAGCCCCACAATTCCATACTTTATGCCAACATCCTCATCATAGTCAACATTCACAATGCTACGAAGAAAGAGTAGCGTACCAGCCCAGAGCCTGAACCAGCCTCGAAATCAAAGTTATGATCAGAGTCATAGTCAGAATGACACTACACAAAACAACAATGGTAGCAGTAGTGGCCAAGTTTCTTCCACAGTTGCCTCTGAACCCAGATCAACTCCATGGAGAATCAAGGATTACCTCAAACTCCCTTCAGCTCCCAAAAATCTGGTCTCAAATAGCATTAGTACATCGCCTTCTAAATCGAACTCAGAACCTTGGAATGTTACTACATCAATATCTACTACAAATTCAAATACAGTTTCTAATTCTAGTTCTGCTGCTCCTTCAGATTCCAACATTACTTCCGTAAGTGGGTGTTATTGCTGCGGAACTCTTCTCACATATCCTACCAAAGCTGCTAAGTTTAGATGTTCCGTTTGTAACACTACCAATATTCTCGCTGTAGCTCCCGAGAATTCTGTAGAAGACCAGAAGGAAGCTGCACATTTAATTTCGTACGATTATGTGAAAAAGCAAGTCGAAAAATGCTTGAAAAACTTGAATCAGTCTCAGGATAAGTCGATTCACGAAATGTTTGAAACTTTGTCTAGTTATTTATTCGACGCATTCAACAACTATCATGTCTTGTCGAAATCGTTCAAAACTCGTCGGGCTAGTCAAAATCAACATTATCACATTTCTAACATTAACTATGAAGAAATCCAAAATACTTTCTTACTCTTGCTGAAGTTGCCTACAAAGAGACCGTTGTACAATGCGCTCAGGGGAGCTTCCCTCTTGCTCAAACGAATCCATGTATTCCCCAAAGGCAAGGATGCCAGTTCTTATGTCTGGGTATTGATTTTAATGGAAATTCCCTTCTTATCAAGATCACTATTGTCTCCTGGGGAAGACTATAAAGTTAAGTCTATGATAGATGTGCCTGAAATTAAAAGTTTATGCTACGATATCTTGAAGCGTTGCATAGGGATTTTGGCTTGCATCGAATCCGTGGGAGCTATCAAATATATAACAAGTTGGTACGCCAGGCTTCCCACTGCTGAGTTCACCAACAAAGTTGATCTACTCAATCTCTACATCAACTTCCATTTGAAGAAATACTTCTACATTGCTAATAATCCACATTTACTTAGAAGGACTTCTTCTACTGCTGCCTACAATGCTAGCACCAGTGGATCTCGGATTGAAGATAGCCACCCCACAGATCGTGAGTACTCTGACAATGTCAATATCAAAGAGGAAATCGATGCCATGAACCTGGCAACTACAAGTTTCACAAATCAATTGGCATTGCCAACTTCGTATTTGGGCTCATTTCCAGGACGTAGAAATTCAAATAAGAACCTGCTGCAAGATGCAAAGATCAAAATATACCAATATGGGAACGATTGGCATATCAAAACGGCTGCAATCCTGTTGTCGTTCTATTTGAACACAAATACTTATCGAGAAGTAAAGATCCCCATAGCTTCGTTCTACAACTCATTAGTAGACTTTGTCAACATCAAATTGGACTTTGATTCATGGCAAACCAACAAGAAATCGAAATTTAACTCCTCTTCGGGCGAGAATGATTTGCAACAGGTAATAGATTATATTAATGGAAGCACTCGTAGCAGTACACTTCATGAGAATGCTTCATACTACTTTTGTCAATATCCATTTTTGATTACTTTGGGAGGTAAAATCTCGATATTGGAGTACGAAGCTCGAAGGCAAATGGAACGGAAAGCTGAAGAGGCATTTATCAACTCTCTAGACAAACGAGTGGCCCTTGATATTTACTTCAAGGTAAGAATCAGAAGAGAAAACATTGTACAAGATTCGATTTCGGCAATCAAGAACAATAGCAATAACCTCAAGAAAAGTTTGAGAGTTCAGTTCATAAATGAGCCTGGGGTAGATGTGGGAGGATTGAAGAAGGAATGGTTCTTGCTTTTGACGAGAGCATTATTTAATCCACAGGCAGGGATGCTTTACAATATTGATGACTCCAACTACTTGTGGTTCAACCTTGTGCCCATTGAAAACATTGAAATGTACTACTTACTTGGTGCTGTGTTGGGTTTAGCCATTTATAATTCTACGATTTTAGATCTTCACTTTCCAATGGCACTCTACAAGATTCTTCTTGATAAACCTGTTGGTTTGGAAGACTACAAACAGTTGTTTCCAGTCTCGTATGGCAATTTGATGAAGCTCATGAAATACTCAACGGAAGAATTACTTGCGTTGGATCTCACTTTTGAAGTTTCATATCAGGATTTATTTGGAAAGCTGTATTCAGCAGAATTGATCAAGGATGGTAGGAAGCTTTTAGTTACTACTGAAACTCGCAAATCGTATATCGAGAAGTATTCTCAGTTCTTTTTGCAAGAAGGAATCAAAAAACAGATAACTGCTTTTTCTAGTGGATTTAAGAGTGTTATTGGTGGTAATGGGCTTTCACTTTTTCTCCCTGAAGAAATTCAGTTGTTGCTATGTGGAAGTGAGGAAGGTGGAATTGACGTTGATATCTTGAAGTCAGTGACAAAATACGTAGGTTGGAAATCACCCGATGCTGCTGCTGATTCAACTGTAATTCAATGGTTCTGGGAGTATATGTACGAAATTAATACTCAGGAACGGAAACACCTTCTCATGTTTGTCACAGGTTCCGATAGAGTTCCCGCAACAGGGATACAAAACCTAAGTTTCAAAATCAGCTGTCAGGGTAAGGATAGCAAGAGACTTCCTGTGGCACATACGTGTTTCAACGAGTTGGGGTTATATAATTACAGTTCGAAGGCAAAATTGGTGGACAAGCTTGCAACTGCGGTCAACGAGAGTGCAGGGTTTGGATTAAAATAGGATATAGGTATATGGTAAATGATATGAATAGATATAAAGATGGGTATAGTAGAAATAGTATGCAGAATTTATGAGAAGGATACGAATTAATTTACAAAACTTGGAATAACGGGAATTATAAGTGGTTACATTCTAAATGGAAAAATGCTCGTTTCGCTGGTTATGGTAGATTCAAGAAAATTTACAATTTGCACCCAAATTCTACGTATACACCAAGTATCAGTAATGCTTTTTTCGGGGACAAAAAAGATACAACAAATTGTGAGAATATTACTCAAACCTAGAATCCTAAGTGACGTAGACAGCCATTACATCTTTGCAATCTATGTCATTTGTTGTTGCTACCCTCTACCACCATGTGCTTAAAGGTGGTGTTGCAAAATGTCTCCTTAAGCGCCGGGTAACGTTCCATGTCGCAATGTCGTCAACACTCCACTTTCCACCAATAAAAACTACGGAAAATCCAATGCGCACATACTAGCCATACTATACAAGCCAATAGCTCTAGAGGTAAGCTAATACCTGCACACAGTCCAGAATCACCAGTAGGTCGAAAAATTTCAAAAACCCACTCCTACTCATGAAAACACCAGAGTCTGTTAGTTGCCAGTATTACATTGACACCATTATAGTACAAAGATGTCTTCGCTTGCATTTAGATCGTTGAGAAGTGGTTTAGGATTGAAGGGTAAGTCAGGAATTTTAAAGAACTGGAAGTTCTCGAAACAGTTCAATCGTTTGATAATGTAGACATGAGAAAATGAATATTGAAGAGAGAAGAAAACAAAGGACATTAAAATCAGAATAGCATGACAGATAGGGTGAACACCTTACAATGTTTTGAGTAGGCTTCGATATCGGAGAAATCAATATTTGCATCTGACAATACCAAAATTCTTAACTTCCACGATATCAGACTTAAGAACTAGGACAGTAATCGATACCGAAAATGAAATTGTACAGTACAAATGATTGGTTATCTATCAATAACCATTTCATATCAATAATTGATATCAACATCAATTTCATCGTCGAATTTACGAACCATCTATTTGTATTTCATGATATCATCACATTCTATAATATCTTCTCATCTCGTATCATTCAACCAATTATCCAATAAATACTAACAATTTAGGCTCCGTTAGAGCTTTGTCCTCGTCCACCTCCGTGTTGTCCAACTACCAACACCCAGATTTCTCCACCTACTTGAACAACAAGTCGGAGACCTCTACCAAGAACTTCACCTACTTCATGGTTGGTTCCATGGGTTTGTTGTCCGCTGCTGGAGCCAAGTCGACCGTGGAAGCATTTCTTTCGTCGGTTGCTGCTTCTGCTGATGT
Organism: Scheffersomyces titani; assembly: GCA_030565185.1. NCBI lineage: Eukaryota > Fungi > Ascomycota > Pichiomycetes > Serinales > Debaryomycetaceae > Scheffersomyces > Scheffersomyces titani. The sequence continues at coordinate 158,334 of JAJMBD010000016.1, read as the reverse complement.
TTTGGCAATGGCCAAGGTCGAAGTCAAGTTGGGTGCTATTCCAGAAGGTAAGAACGTCATCATCAAATGGCAAGGTAAGCCGGTTTTCATCAGACACAGAACTGCTGATGAAATTGACGAAGCCAACCAAGTTGACCTCAAAACTTTGAGAGACCCACAAAACGATATTGACCGTGTCAAGAAGCCCGAATGGTTGGTCATGTTGGGTATCTGTACTCATTTGGGATGTGTCCCTATCGGTGAAGCTGGTGATTTCGGAGGATGGTTCTGTCCTTGTCACGGTTCCCATTACGATATCTCCGGTAGAATCAGAAGAGGCCCAGCCCCATTGAACTTGGAAATCCCACAATACGAGTTCTCTGATGAAGAAACCTTGTTGGTTGGTTAAGTAGCCATGACATTGTAAGCCATGAAATGACATTGACAATGCTTGTCAATTTAAAAGGAATAAGGAAGTGAAAGATTCCCATGTATAAACATATTCCGCTTTCACCTAATAACCCATCATCAATTTCCATTCACACACCTTCATATTCATTCGATTATATACTCAATATAGTTACATTTTTATATTATTTATACTTGACTTTGTATATTCGTTAATATACTGCATTAGATCTGCATCTAGAAATTTTAGAAGTGAATCTAGAGATGGGGATCCTTCTCCAATAGCACCAGAAGCTCATCAGGAATGATTCGCCAGATCTTACTTTTCCAGTCGTTTCTGATTCCTTCGACTGTCAACTTCCGGGCATATTCTTCAACATCGATACCCTTATAGCACTTTTTGAAATCGTCAATCAGCTCTAAATACTTTAAACCGACCAAGTCCATGGGGATATTTGTAGGACAGTAGTCCTTGACATAGTGCATTCGGTAGAAAACACTCCAATGGAACGAGCTGTTCCTGGGAATCTTCCGGTGCCTTCCTAGGTTGGGGACATATACATTTCTCCATTGTCCCTCTTTATTCTCCACTTTGTAGCCAATAGGAAGAAGCTCAATCAACCACCAGAATAAAGTATAATAGAGATATTCATCTCCTCTAGAATCAAATCTACAGACAGGTGCTCTTGGAAGGCCACTTCTGAACGAAACATTAATATCTACGGGGTATCTGCCCTGATTCAGATGTTGACTTAGCCCTTGTTTCAGGTTTTGATTCAGCTTTATAAGCTGATTTTGATGTAAGTTTTGATTCAGGTTTTGATTCAGGGTTTTCAGGTTTTGATTCAAGTTTTGGTCTAGCTTTTGAATCAGTCCGTAGTTTCTTGTTGCTAAGTTCAGAGAATGGCACATGGGCCTCTCTCTCTTGAGCGAGAGTATATCATGATGACACAGGAGGAGACTTTTAGCCACTGGGTGCTTGTCATTGAACTCATGGATGGCATTGACTTTGAAGATGACTCCAAACTTAATAGCCTGCAGAAGCATCCATCTTAAGGGAATATCGGATAGGTATTGTCCATCCAAATCAAGTGGCCAACCTCCTCCACAATCACCATGATTACCTGGGAAGAAAAGTTCTACGATATCTTCAGAATCACAAGGAACTCTGTGGATTTTGGAATTGCCCAATAGCAAACTCCCTAAGAATGAACTAGCGTCCATATTATGTGCTGTGATTAAAGAACGAGCTTCTTCTTCCTCTTCATCACAACTGGTACAATTCAAACTAAATAGGCAGGGATAGTAGCTATAAGGTGCAAAAAGTAGCTGTTTGAACTTGGCTCTTCTTTCATCAATACTGACCGCATGTCTCACATGGTTGACAATAGCACTACTGGTAGTATACGGAAATAGTTTGTCTCTGAAGATCCCTACAGAATTAATGGTGTCCCATAGTCCCATGAAGTGGACTTGAACATCTTTACGTGAAAAAGCCTCCTTGAATTCTTGAATGAGAGTTAGCGAAGGATCGTCCTGTGAAGGCTGTCCCACCAATTCCCAGTTGCAATAGAGATTCCAAGCCATAGCCGTCATATCCTGGAGTCCCGAGTTTAGGAGACCCACTTTTTCGATCATACCAGCTAAGATCCTGGCACAGAAACTTCCTCTACTGAGATGGAGTTAGTAATGGTAGACTGTAAGTATTCTGACACTGGTAATATCATACCTGAACCCAAAAAGATAAATTCGATCTCCACGATTGTAGAATCTTCCTAGGAAATTATATGCTGCTATCACATGTCTTTCTAAGGTGAAAGCATAGATCGAGTCCAACTTGCTGGAGATACTGGAAATGTTAGAACTGAGGAAGTTGGATTCGCGGAATGTGGTGGAATCTAACAGAAAATCCACGCCTATTCCAGGCTGGTAGTAACAAAGCTGTGACATGCTGTCTTTTTCTAACATTCTAAACAACTTTAGAACGTTTGTGTATGGCAGAGTCCCAAAGCTATTTTCAGTCCCATCCAAACAGAGAATCAAGTTCATTGGCTCGTGTGACACCAGTTTTTGCCCATAGGCAGATTTGAAAGATTCCACAGAATACTGCTGGCCGTTGTAATGAACACTAGGATCAGATCCACTGGTTGAATTAGAAGAAAACATAATTGCTGTCTAATCTGTATTTAAGGTGTAGTAAAATTCGACAAATTTGTTAAACTAGTATAAGCAGCTTGACGCCGTAATCTACAGATTTTCTTTTTTTTGAGGTTGCAAAATTTTGCGCGTGTTTTGCACCCAAATTTTTTATATTTTTCGCAAACGAAAAAACGAAACCGAAATGTATCTCTATAAACTAAACCAATCAAAATAAAACCCAAACGAAACCTGCGTCTATATAGTTAAGATGACTTAAACTTGAAAGACTTCAATCTTGGCTGAAGCTTTGTTCTTAACTGTAACAACACAGAAAGCACCACCTGCTGGGGTGGCAGAGGAACTGGTAATGGTGTTGAAAGCATCCTTAGATGGATCAATCTCACAGGAACCAACGCAGTCAGCTTCATTATCACAAGCGACTCTGAGGCCGAAGCTTGGTTGTTTGCCGTTGAAATCTTGGACATAGATAGGGTTCCAGCCGATTTTAATGTAGGTCAATCCAGAGCTGTCAGTATTGGTACCGGCAACGTACGGAGACCAGTTACCTTCTGGCTTAGCCTTAGATCCCCAAACACAACCATCGGTGGTGGAAACACCAGGAGAATTAACATAGAAATGAGCAGAAGTTTGAGCCCAGTAGTTTGGACCCGGAACAGCAATAGCCTTAGACTTGCCACCGTTGATGTTGGTGGGAATCAACATGGCTTCGTTGCCTGGTAAAACCGTTTGGCAGAATGCGACATCGGAAGAAGCTTTGTTATTTACTTCGACAGAACCAGTACTGTCAACACAGTAGTCTCTGTCGGAAAAAGGCTTGGACACAGTACCGTCAGTGTTACAGTACAAACCACCGTTCATGTTTTGAGGGTAGGTGTAGCTGGTGGAAGAAGGATCCCATTGAGCAGCAACTTTGCCTGGAGGGCAGGCGTATGGACAGTATTTACCTGGAGTACAGGCTTGGTCGGGACTCATGGCCCAACCGGCGTTGAGTGAGTCTGGGGTGATGGCAACTAAGCCAGCATCAGTAGGGAATGAACAAGTAGAAGCACCTCTCTTTTGCAAAGGTAAAGCAGAAACTGCAGAAAGAGAGACAGAAGTGAGAATTGCAAATTTTGAGAACAACATACTCAAGAAAGGAATGTGAGAATCGACTATGTAAAGAATGTGGACCTGGAAAGGTATGTAAAGAATGACTAGATAGAGAGAGGGCGGAGGTGCTTAACTCGTGCTGCTATAGGGGTAATAATGAATGAATGTGTCGGTTAACCATCTTAGAAAAGAACAGAGTAGAGGGGGAGCGGATTAAGAGGTTTAAATATTAATTCGAAAGCAACAGTCAACGAAAAACTCGCCACTTCGTTTAGGGGCCCACTATATTAGTTTTGTCACAAGGCAGTTGCAGAGGTCTAGAAGTGAAAGCGTGAAAACTTTGCACATAAAAAAATTGTGATAATGCATATATAGTAATTTTGACTCAATGCAAGCAGGACAAAGATCGAAGATCTGAAAATCTGCTTTAGTGGAACCATTTCCCATTTAGTATAAATTCACTGCAGCTGTGAAATGGACCTGAAAGAATATCCCACATTTGTGGCAATTGGTGCTGAAAAGCGATGTGGGCAATAAATTTTTCTCGCTATGAACCCTATTTGATGTCAGATTGAAAATTATTGGTCCCTATTCTCAATCTCAACGGATAGCTATTCGCTGCTGAAATGACAACTTCGAAGTAACGTCGTTGATCTCAGAAGGTTCTTTTTCACGATTTTCCTCCACTGGAAACAGTCTGGAAGCTCCTTGCAGATGATTAAATGCCCATCGGTAATTATATGTCTTTCGCAGAAGGATTTTCCTATTGTAAATTTTTCAATCGGCTATGACATACTAAATCTGCTTGACACGCATCTAATATCATGTCAGGTGGTGAAATTAAGAGTAGAATTGCCCGTTGAAGACAATTATTAAGTGTAATTTGTACTATGAAGGAGTAGTGTACACATTTAATTCACTCTTTTCTTTTCCGAAGAGCTTTCATTGACTCAACTTTGTGGTTTGAAATGGTCTAGACCACTCCCTTTTTCCTATTGTACAGCCGACCGTTGATCTCTGACAGGTTACGCCATACACCTCAACGGCTACACATCATGAGAATCCATGTGGATTCACCAAGATTGTGACTGTACGACGGTCTGCATGGTTGGTGGGGGATTTTCACTCTTTTTTTGCAATATTCTAGAACTGAAGAAAGACTCCTATTCGTTGTTTCATGTATTTATCTCTCGTCATTGTAGTTATAACAACAAGGGTAGCATCATTAGACCGCATTAGTCCTTCTAAAGTGAATTAGTAATAGGTGACAGTGGAGAGATATAATGTAATCGGGTTCTCAGATACTCCGAAAAGTAATCAGTATAATTGCTAGGTTTGCACCTGAAAAAATTCAGGTTTCAAAAAAGTCCCAAAAAGTATTTCACAGTGTCCGTAGTTAGAGATCACTTTCCCATATCATTTCCTATTCGTGTAAGCCTCTTTTATGGGTAAATGTGTATTCAAACTGGAGAAGATCTGATACAGCTGCAGATATAGGCTTGCGCTATGTGCAGAATAGATAAGTGTCGCACTAAGAAAAAATCCAAATGAATTCCGTACAGAAATGAAGTAACGTACAGTATGAATTTGACTAGCCAGATTGAAAAGTACACTATTCCAATTGACTACCATTGTCGTCCACAAACTACGCCAAACGTTGCGATTTAGAATGAGCGGCTCAATAGTGCGGGCTTTGAACTGGGACTCGGGCTATGAGCAGCAGTTTCTTGCGGTGAATCCAATTGGAGACGAAGTGCTTCTCTACCAGACCAACCATGAAGACCCAGGAATCGAGTCGAACGACTTGATTAAATTGAACAGCCGGACGGGTTTTGAAAACATCCAATGTTCGTCGTACTCGATGATTAACCGAGGGATAACCGGAGTCGGCTCAATTTCCGGAAACATCTCCATCTTCGACATCAATTCCAACAACTCGTCGATTCTCAAGTTGAGACCCAAACAGAACCGTCCCTGTAATGCGATTTCCTTCAACAGCAGTAATTTAATAGTAGCAGGTTTTGACAAGGGCCGACAGGACAATTCGTTGCAAATTTGGAACATCGAGCATTACTCACGGAATAGCACTAATGAACATATAAAAAGACCTGTGGCTACGTACTTGCCCAATGAGGCTATCTTGCTGTCTATATTCTATCCTGATAGAGAAGGCAGTATACTCTGTGGTTCGTACAAATTCTTGCGTGAAATAGATTTACGTGTGGACCAGCCGGTTTTCCAGATGGCTACAAAATGCACTTTGGGTTTAGTAGTCGACCATTTCCAGACCCATTTATTTCTGTCGTTCAGTGAAGACGGTTCTTTGGCCATTTGGGATAGACGGAAATTGACAGCGAATACGGCCGTTAGATCTAAAGGTCCTCTCACCTCAGGAAACGTCATCACCGAAACTCCCGTATTGCAATTCGTAAAATTACTCAACGATTCAACTTCGCGCAAGAGCCAGAATCCTTGTGTTCGCTATTCTACAATCAGAAAGGGAGAGTTCTCAGCCATATTCAACGGAGATTTGATCCGTAGATGGAATACTGGTATTGTTCCAGCTGCTGGCTCAAACTCATCCTCAGTAAAAGGCATTCGGGACAATAATCCCACTCTAGCCAGCTTGAAGCAGCAATCACAACAACTATATAAACCTACGGATGAATCCCTATTTGTTTCGCTAGTGTTGGATGTAAAGACTGACTATGAACGTGTTGTTTCGTTCGACTATTCTCCAGATATCACGTCTGGTACTTCGACCAACTTCGTGTGTATGCGCCAATCCGGTTCAGTGTTTAGAATGCCAGCTGTTGAATGTATAGAGTCGCTAGATTTCAACTCTCTTAACGAGTTTACAATCGCTGGACCTGAGGGAGCATTGACTAAGTTTTCAAATCAGGACGAACTAGCAAAGGTTCGAGCAGACGCAACAGCTTTGGCACAATCAACTTCGAAACGTGGAAGTTCCGTAGTTAATAAACTCTCTGATCTAGGCATTATCGACGAAAATCGAAAGTACAGCGAGGCAGAGTTTTCCGAAGATATTGAATCCACTGTAGACGATGAAAGTGCCATCGCTCCTTATGAATCTGACAATGCTAATAGATATAACTTTGCCGATCTTGAAGTGGATATACCATTGAATGCAATGCTCGATGCCTCGGCAGTTATCAACAACGACATATGTACAACAATACGAAAAAGAGCCATACTAGGCTATGGTGTCGATTGTGACAAGAATATCCGCATTTTAGAGGACTTAGACTCTCTCAACGGCCAACTTTTTTTGAGAAATACCTGGAAGTGGTTAGGGTTGGCTAAGAAGTCTTTGGAAAAGGGTACCATGATCTCAGAAGGAATCGACTTGGGGTATCAGGGGGTGTTGGGAATATGGGAAGGAGTAAAAGAAATGGATAATCAGAAACGGTCTCTGCCAGAAGCTGGTATGATAACCGATGGCTGGTTCTCCCATGCTGTCAAGTCAATTGTTTCATCCAAGGGAAAGAAAACAGCAGGAATCAATATCGCAAGCAACAGTGAAAAAAAGGCACAGCGTAAGCTTTGTTTGATTGTCTCTGGGTGGTATTTGGCAGACAGCGAGTTTGAAGAGAAATTGAATATTTTGATTTCTTTAGGATACTCAGAAAAAGCAGCTGGTTGGGCAGTATTCCATGGTGATGTGCCTAAAGCTATCGATATTCTTGCAAATGCAAAGAAGGAAAGATTACGGTTGATGTCTACAGCTGTAGCTGGTTATTTGGCATACAAAGATTCCAACGTCAATAGTCCGTGGAAAGACCAATGTCGAAAGATGGCATCAGAATTAGACGATCCTTATCTCAGAGCCATTTTTGCGTTTATTGCGGACAATGATTGGTGGGACGTCCTTGATGAACATTCGTTACCGTTAAGAGAAAGACTAGGCGTAGCCCTTAGATTCCTTTCGGATAAAGATTTGAATGTTTATTTGCACCGAATCGCGGACACAGTAGTAAATAAGGGTGAGTTGGAAGGGTTAATTTTAACCGGTATTACTCCTCGAGGAATCGACTTGCTACAGAGCTATGTAGATAGAACCAGCGATGTCCAGACTGCAGCATTGATTGCCGCATTTGGAAGCCCTAGGTATTTCTCTGACGAGCGAGTCAGGCATTGGATAGATTGCTACCGAGGTTTGTTGAACAGCTGGGGGCTCTTTAGTGTTCGGGCCAAATTCGATGTGGCTCGTACGAAACTTTCGAAAAATGCCACTGGCACTTCTACCATAAAACCTTCGCCAAAACAAGTATATTTACAGTGCTCGCGATGCAGCAAGAATCTATCTAAATCAAAGACGACTAACTCCAACTCTCTTTCTGGTTCAAACCCACAGGCAATTATCAAACAGTTTAACAAAATGAACCACCATAACAGTATTAGCAAGCTGGCTACCAATGACATTGCCGCATGTCCACATTGTGGAGCTCCGCTTCCTCGTTGTTCTGTATGTTTGCTTACGTTGGGCACGCCTCTTCCATTGGAACCATCCGAGAAAATCCAGGAAGTTACTTTAGCCAACAAGATTGAGAACAGATTTAGGGAATGGTTCAGTTTCTGCTCCAGTTGCAACCATGGCTGCCATGCACATCATGCCGAGGAATGGTTTTCCAAGCATTATGTGTGTCCTGTTCCGGATTGCAATTGTAGATGTAACAGCCAATGAACTACAATTTAGCAGAAGATTCCAAAATGATCTTCATATATTGCGCTCTCTGTTACGTTTTTGGCAAATACAGATGGTAAAATGAAAAGTAGATTAATACTAAATAATGTAGAGCTTATTCAAAGGACATTAGATTAGTTCTGGTATGTTTTACCATAATCAAGAAGAGTAAAGCGCTAGGATTATCTATCATATTCCAATAATGTACGAATATTGTTCAAAATTTGTATAAATGTTCAGAAAAAGTACACAGAGATGTAAGATAAGTGTCCAAAAGTCTCATGAATAATTAACATAGACCCTTCACTCAACATTAGAAAGTTATACACAAATACCCCTTGCCCTAGATGGACAAAAGTTTCGTTTACGATATACGACAAATCCATATTAGAAAGACCCTGAAAAAAGTTTCACGTGACGCATGCGCTATTTATGGAAAAAATCGTCAACACACACACAAGCAATTAAAATCGGAGTAAGGCATTTTCCATATCTCCAGTGTTTCTTAGGGATTGCAAACGTGATTGTATCAGCCTATAGCACGGAGGAGCCATATAAGACTGTGTGGATCTACAGAATTGGATTTGTCAAAGTACGTCACGTGACCCAAACGAACATATCGACAATTTTGATTTGTTTGTCAATAATTGTATATATTGTTTATTTTTGGCTGATCTGTTTGATCCTGAGACCGCAACATTATTTGCTTTGATCTTTGACATTTTTGTTACGAAAGATCGAAAGTGATAATCTGAAAAGAAGATTGACTTGGAGTGATAGAGTGTGATTGAATTGTAATTGGAGAATTGATCTGTCATTATTGAACCACGATTTGTGAATTGATTCGTGTTATTTTCTATTACTGATATCGATATTATTGTTGAACTGGATTACCACTTTTCCCAATATTGATTTTAGATTAGAATCAATTTTATTTGCTCATATTCTCGCCATATTTACTTACCGAAAAACTACTTTCATATTTATCTGTTGGTTGATATTCACATAATTCCTATTACATCATGTCCAAAAGCGAAGAAGTCTTGACCGATATCCGCGGCAAGATCGAACGTGAGAAAAACCTCATCCTGGGCTTCCAAGCGGTCAAGAAAAACACCACCAATGCTGAAGTTATCCAGAGATGTAACACCCAGATAAGGGAAACCCAGTCGAACATCACCTATCTTGAAGAGACCTTGGCCAAGCTCACCTTGCAGAAGGAGTACGGAGGATCACCTGACAAGAACAATGGACTTGCGATTCCTGAAAACAAGCCGATCTACTCCCGATTCGACTTGATCAAATACGACTGTCCATCATTGGGCCACAAGATCCAACACATGCTTCAACAGTTGCAGTTCAAGCTACAGGTGGAAAACCAGTACCGTGAGGCCAACCAGAAGATCTCGCATTTGTACTTGATGGACGGTGACAAGTCTTCCAGTAATGCTGCTGAAGGTGGTAAAGTCGAAAGCGACCAGAGAATCCTGATGTTGAACAAAGCTTTGAAGAAGTACCAGAACATGCATATCGATGTGGAAGACATCACACGTGACTTCGAGATTGTCAGCACTCCTAAACATGCCAGAAAGCCACTTTCAGGGAAGTTGACGCTAGGAATCACGTGTATTCGAGACGTAGACCATATTGCTTCGCCTATGTTCTCCAAGAAGCCCGAAACAGTAATCGTAATCAAAGTAGATGACGTAGAAATGGCCCGCACAAAGGCTTCGAGATCTGATAAGTGGAACGAAGAGTTCACCATCGATGTTGACAAGGGAAATGAGCTTGAGTTCTCGGTGTTTGACAAGTCTGGAAACAGTTTGGTTCCAGTAGCCGTGAACTGGGCTTTACTCACTGACATCACGGAAGAAATTCGTAAGAAGAAAGTGGCTAACGAGTTGGGCTCAAGTGGGTGGCTTTCTGCTTCCAATTTGTCTCAGACAAATACCAATTTTACTCTTCCAGGACGTGGAGCAGATGCATCTGGAGCTAGTTTCAACTCTACTGCACCTTTTCAAGCGAATAGCTCAAATGGACTGGGTTCGTCTACAATTGTTGCTACAGACGAAACAGCCAACGGTCTGAAGATTCAGATCAATACCTGGTTGAGTCTTGAGCCAGTTGGTCAGATTTTAGTGGTTGTAGGATTTGAAAAGACCAATAATCAAGGCAAGCAGTTTATGGGAGGTCTTGGCCGTCATGGTGCTATCCGTCAGAAGAAAGAAGAGGTGTTCGAGCAACATGGTCATCAGTTTGTCCAGAAGCAGTTCTACAACATCATGTGCTGCGCTCTTTGTGGGGAATTTTTGCGTTATACTGGTTATCAATGTCAAGATTGTAAGTTCCTCTGCCACAAGAAATGCTACCAAAAGGTGGTAACTAAGTGTATTTCCAAGTCTAGCACTGATATTGATGACGAAACCAAGTTAAACCATCGTATTCCTCACCGATTTGAGCCTGTGGCCAATCGTGGTACTAAATGGTGTTGTCACTGTGGCTACATCTTACCTTGGGGTCGTAAAAACGTTCGGAAATGTACTGAATGTGGAGTTATGTGTCATGCTCATTGTACCCACTTGGTTCCCGACTTTTGTGGCATGTCTATGGAGATGGCTAACAAGATCTTGATGACTATAAAATCGACAAAGCCAACAGCCAAGGCTCCAGCTATTCGTGCACGCAAGCAATTTCAACCTGCTCCAATTGCTGAAAAGCAACATCCGGTTCCATACAATGATTCCTTTGTAGCACCTTCCAAATCTTCAACTGAGACAAGAACAGATGAGATTGATCAGTCTGACGAAGAAATGGAAAAGGACTATGATTCTAGATTGCCTACTGAAACTACAAACAAGTTTCAAGAACCTATAGATACACCTTACCACCAACAAGGACACAGAAGGGCGCCACCATCTATTGATTTCGGCCAAGGACAAGCTCTACCATCATATGACCACCAGATGGACGATCAAGTTTTTCAACGTCAAGAACAACCGGTTTTGCAAGATCCATATGCTAGACCAACGCAGTTTAATCCCAGTGTTGTGGAAGAAGAACCACTTCAAAACCCCTTTGAAAACCAAGAGCCAGCTAACGACTTCCCTAATTTCGACTATAATAATAAGAACTCACAACAGTATATTGCTCCAGATGGCCACTATTCTGGACAGGAGTACTACCAAGAACCCAAGAAGGAAGAAACTGTTGTTGCTAAGCACAAACACGAGCGTAAGGATTCGGGATTGGACTCTCATAAGTCATCTCCTCATAAGTCTAAGCGTCGTCGTAGAAAGGTAGGATTGGATGATTTCCAGTTTTTGGCAGTTTTGGGTAAAGGTAACTTTGGTAAGGTCATGTTGGCTGAGTCCAGACACACACAGACCTTGTGTGCTATCAAAGTGTTGAAGAAGGACTTTATTGTAGATAACGACGAAGCTGACAGTGTGAAGTCTGAAAAGAGAGTGTTCTTAACAGCTAACAAGGAGAAACATCCGTTCTTGTTGAACTTGCATTGTTGTTTCCAAACAGAAAATCGTATCTACTTTGTTATGGAGTATATTTCTGGAGGTGACTTGATGTGGCACATTCAAAAGTCAAGATTTTCAGCCAAAAGGGCCAAGTTCTACGCCTGTGAAGTTATGTTGGGTTTGAAGTACTTCCACGATAACGGGATCGTATACCGTGACTTGAAGTTGGATAACATCTTGTTGACAATCAAGGGCCACATCAAGATCGGTGATTATGGTTTATGTAAAGAGAACATGTGGCACAAGAGTACTACTGGTACTTTCTGTGGTACGCCTGAGTTCATGGCTCCGGAAATCATTGCTGGAAAGCCATACGATAGAAGTGTAGATTGGTGGGCATTTGGTGTGTTGTTATTCCAGATGCTTTTGTGTCAATCACCATTCAAGGGTGATGATGAGGATGAAATCTTCAATGCAATTGAACACGACGACGTAAAGTATCCAATCAGCATGCCGCGTCAAACAGTTCTAGTTTTGCAAGCCTTGCTTACCAAGGATCCAAACACAAGATTGGGTAGCAGTGACAGAGATGCGGAGGAAATCATGGACCATCCTTATTTCCAGGATGTGAACTTTGACGATGTGTTCCATTGTAGAATTCCCGCTCCATACTTGCCTGAAATCAACTCCGAACACGACTACTCTAATTTTGACCAGGAGTTCACTTCGGAGACTCCTCGTCTCACTCCGGTGGAGACTGTGTTGACCAGCGAGATGCAAGAGCAGTTTAGAGGATTTTCGCATGTCTCGGAAAATGCTTCTATATAGTGTTAGGGTTCTAAAATATGATAGGATTCTATATAATTTTCGGGTTAATGTTGTACGAGATTGTGCTTTAAATGCATTTAATGTCTATTAAATTCTATATTACGAATGATGGAAATGTAGAATGATGATTCGATGAATTGGAAGAAGTTCATCTAATGAAGTTCAGCCAATATGATTTAATGATGTTCAGCCAATATGATTTAGCGAAGTTAAGCCAATTTTGTAGCCGGTGAGTTCAGCAGTTGAGATTCAAATGGTATTGTTGACCAATAGCTAGTTTATTGATATGATATTAGCTTTACATTATTATGCAACAGCTGCTCTTCGCTATTTCCTTCTGAGCCTTATCAGGTATATCACGATTGATCTTTCTCACCTTGATATCTGAGCCCTCACTCTTATTGGTAAGAGTCTTGTCTGCTCCAACAGTAACATTTGTGCCATCAGACTTGATAGGATTCACAGACAGTTTCTCTTGTTCTAAGATGGTACTGTTCTTTCCTTTTTCTGTAGCTTCAGGAGCTTCCTCGATTTCTGAAATATCTGCTGCTGGCTGGCTCTGGCTCTTCTCTTTTTGTTCTTTCTTACAGTCTACGACGTATTTAACGAGTGGCTGGAAAGCTTCTGTGATGCCTATGCCCAACAAGGAGGAGCATTCAACAAAGGCCACGGCACCAGCTCTTTCAGCAAACTCCTGACCTTCTTCGTACGAAACTTGACGCTGGCCCTCTAAATCACATTTCGTAGCTACAATAACCATCGGAGGGAGTTGGGGTCGTATATGCTGAATTCTTTCTATGGTGTCTTCGATTGCTGTGAACGACTCGTGGTTGTTGATAGCATAGATGAAAAGGATGGTAGAAGTGTTCAATATCTGGGTACGACGAGACGTCGAGTAGCTATCCTGAAGCGAAGTTGTGTCCAAGATGGTAATCTCATGATAAACGTCTCCTACGCTTATAGGTTTGGTGTAGAGGTCTTCGATAGAACAGTCAAGACCTTCGATGAACTTGTTATGAATGTAATGCAAAATGAGCGACGACTTGCCGCAGTTTTCTTCTCCAAGAACACAGATGTCGTACTTGTTCAGAAGAACCTTCAAGCTGTCAATCCACTGGCTCATGGTTCGAGTGACGTATGTAGAGGGAGCTTATAGGGAGCCTAGGTAGGATCCTGTAAAGGTAAAAGTGGAAGATCAACCACTGCAATTAACCACCAAAAGATACGCCAAAAGTAGGACACGAAAATTTTCAGGGCTTTCGTGGTATATATGTGACACGGTGAGGTGATTCGTGAGATATTGGCCCGAAAGGGGAACTAGGTAAGGGCCGGTTGAAACAATACCTACTATGGTAGGAGAAGAAAATGTGGAGAGGAAGATGATAAACTACAAAGTTTCTTATTTTCTCGGAAAAAGAAAAAGAAATTCTAATATTTTCTGGCCCAATTTCCACTTGTCTCAATCCTGTCAAACGATTGTGACAGAGTTGAAGGTCAAGGAAGTGCAACACTACAGGGAGCCACTATCGGCTGAGAGGGGAGTTGTGGTGAGTGCATGAATATTTTTGGCCCTTTGTTTGCAAAGAAGGGCCGAACCACAGCAATTTTAACCGTAAATGCATTTACGTGTAGTCGAAACTCAGATGTGCAAGGAAGAAAGTTTAACTGGTCTGTGGGGAAGTCTCACAGGAGAAATAGAAGAGTTTACAATCTGTTTTATCTTTACCTGAAGATACGCTATTTATCTTTAGCTCATTGGGCAAGGTAAGGTTTGCCCTAAGAATATTGCATTGGTTCTGGTGTCATAAATCCTAATTGTTGGCTGTTTGTGAAAGATTTTATTTTCCTTCAGTTCCTTATGCCCACCGCCTCACCCAAATTCTCAACCGATCTGCCTTGAATAGTGCACGACAACCGTTATTTTAAACAGGTCCATGTAAAGAACCAGGCTGTTCGATACGGAAGTCAAAGGAATGACCTTGGGCATCGGTTGTATGCCTGATCCACCCTGGAAATAAGGGGGACGACAAGTGGTGTGCTGGCTTATTGGGTCTGGCAATAAGCTCCATATCCCGATAACAGTAATGTCCCGGGAATACTTGACTGTTTCATGTGCGCCCCTTTGGCCCTCTCGAGTATAATTTCTCAGTGCCACTTATTTTGCCTCCTTTTCATCCCTATCTATCCGTTGTGAGCACATTCTACCTGTTCAGCAATCGCGCAACTTTGCAAAATTCTGTATGTGAACTCTTCGGCTACCGGTAATGCAATTACCAATGACTGTCGGACCCACATTCTGATTATCTCATCATTGTCCAGCTTCTGGAATCCCCTCAACATGGAGAGAAGCACGAGTTTACCTAATTACTCATGCAATGGAAACCCATTTCATTCCACAGATGAGGAGAGCTTTTTTGAAGACAATATGACGGCAGGCACATATCCGCTCATTTATTGCTATTATTTATGTTACAATAGTAGTCCTGCGTTTATTTTCAGGTATTTTTTTATGCTAAATAATAAAAGTCTAACTGTAATCCTCATCGTCCGATTGCAAATATTGCGAATAATCATCCACGGAAGCAAAGACAGGCAAGCTGCTCAACTTTGTCTTCTTTTTCTTACTGTTCTTATCTTCGCTATCGTCGTTCTTGCTACGCTTGTTGGATTTCTTCTTGGGTTTCACTTCCTCTTCCTCTTCCTCTTCCTCATCCTCCGAGTCGATTTCATCAAAGTCACCAAGCATCTTGATTTCAACCTCAGAATCGTTCAATTCGTCTTCAGAGTTGATACCGAACATTTCTCCCTCTTCTTCATCGAATTCTGGTTGTTGCTCGTCATCTTCAAGTTTCTCGTCATCAATATCAGAATCTTCTTTAGTTTCGATTTCATCTTCCTCTTCTTCAGCTTCGTCATCGACTAATTTGATACCTTCGCCATCTTGAGCAGCATCTTCAGCAGCATCTTCATCATCACTTAAGTCAGAGAAATCTTCTTCATCAAAGGAGAAACCTTCATCGTCATCACTTCCATCTTCAACTTCTGGTCTGGATTTAACCAATGCCTTCCAAATTTCGTCATCTCCCATAGCTTCAAGCTCAGTTTCGTCGATTTCTTCCTTTTCTTCTTTGCCTTCCTTCTTACTTCTCAATTTGTCTTTCTTTATAGTGAAATATTGGTGGAAGAATTGTTCATCTGGTCTGATGTCACCAGCCTTCTTTGTTAACCAGTCTTCTGTGTTGGCTGGAATTTCTGTACTTTGAACTCCAGTTGCCTTAACCAATAAAGTTCCAGTGTGCACACCTCCCAAAGGCTGCATGATGGAAGAACCCTTTGTTGTTGGCTTTTGCTTAGCATTTCTATACACAAATCTGTCCAAGAAGTGACTCAATGTAAAGAGTCCCAAGTCGGGCTTAGGTTGATCATTCTTGCCTTCAAGTAAGGATGAAGCGTAGACAGCAATAGTAGGATGATAGTGATGTAAGAACTGGCCAACTTCCCATAACGAAGACTTGTCAGCATTGGCAAATTTAGGATCACGCTTACGTGGATCGTATTCTGAATCAGCTCGTGTGTCAGTTTTAGATTCAACTTCCTTCTCTTCTCCTTCAACCTCTTCAGGATCAGGTCTAGATGCAATATCAATGTTCAAGTCCAGAATTTGGGGGAATGTCTTCGATAATTCCATTAACAAAAACAACATACCTGAGATGGCACCCACATTCAACCAGTGGGCACAGACTTGTAATATTCTTTTCACGAATGCAAGCACTCTCTCGACATTAGAATCGTTCTTCAATGACTTGTACAACAAGTTAAGATAGATACCTTGCTTTGAGGAGTTAACCAATCTTGAATCCAAAAGCGATTCATATAAAGTTCTATAATATCTATTAGAATCCAAATGCTGCTGAGTAATGATATGATTGACCAATACCAAGGCTTGAACCGAGGTATTGAAGTTGGAAGAATGTGTTATCTTGAACAAGGTATCCAAATGCTTTTGGAAAACTTCATTAGGCAAGTTGGAAAATGGGAATGCTCTGTTCAAACCAGTCAAGAGGGCTGAAAACAATCTGGTATTCTTTTCTTCAATAATTTCAGATTCCGATTTTGGCTCCAGTTTCACAGATTTTCCACCTTTCTTTCCCTTTTTGAAGTTCTTTCTGTTGTTTTTTCTACCTTTTTCGCTCTTTCCAAGGACCTTGTCTTCGTCCCCGCCTTCTGTTTTTCCATCAGTCTCTACCAAGATCTTCTCAAATAATGCGAAATAGGTCTTGATCAAAGCATTGGCCAATTCATCTTCTTGTCTAGTCAAAATGGTTTGATTTAAGGTAGTGATTGAATAGTACTGAGCGTGATAATCACTCTTGTTCTTGAAAACAATATCGATGACAGATTCGGAGATGATCTTCTTCATGGCTGGATGTGCCTGCTCGAGTTGCAAGATCTGGTACGAAGTCTTGGAAGCTACCTTGTTGTCGATATCACCTAACTTGTTTACACCCAAGCGTAACAAGTTGGCTTCTTGCTCTGGTTTTGCCTTCAATAAATCGAAGATATGACTGAGGACATTCATTCTCACGTGAAGAATTGGATCATGCGATAAGACTTCTAAGACGGAAATCAACTTGAAGTAATGCTTCTTGACTATATCTTCAAAGTAGTAGGCAGCAAGCTCCGCATCAGTATTACTTTTGCTCAAGTTAGGCTGTTTGTCAAAGGCATATAACTTGCGGTCGGGCAAGACTCCGTTCAACAATAAGTCCTTCAAGGCGTTGATAGACTGTAAGGCTGCTGTTCTAGACTTCTTTTCACAGTAACCTACCAAAGTGTCCAACGCCTTGATGTTGTGCAATGGGGCTTCTTGGATTAAAAGTGTCAATGCAGAGATTTTATCGTTAAGTGTACCGTCAGACAATATTTGTGACAAGAACTTCTTCTGGGAGTTGTTGGATGCAAATTCTTCTAGGTAGAGCTTATTTTCGCTCTCTACAAGCTTCTGGGCTCTTTCGTACAATCTTTCACGAGCAAAACGATCAACTACTTCTTGTGGATCCTTCTTGGTGAGAGGAACATTGTACCAGTCGGTTCTGATAGGAATAGAGAGTTTATTTCCGGAAACAGAAGCAACATTAGTGATTTTATCTGAGTTGGCAGTAACCTTCTTGATTTCCATTTCTTCAACTTCTACATTATCATCACTCTCTTCAGATTCTGATTCGGAAGACGATTCTTCTTCTTCTTCATCATCTTCTTCTTCTTCATCATCTTCTTCTTCTTCTTCATCTTCTTCTTCTTCTTCAACTCCTTCTTCTTCAACTTCTTCCACTTCTTCTTGAATTTCTACTTCATTCTCTTCCTCTTCTTCGATCATTTCGACTAATTCTGGAGCTTCTTCTTCTTCGTCATCATCAACTACAACGGCTTCTCCATTTCCTAAGCCAATTCCTTTTATAAAGTTGTTCAAGTCGTCGCCAAAAGTTTTGTCTAATTTGGCATCAGAAACCTCGAATTCTTGTTCACTTTCTTCTCCTTCCTCCACTCCATTCAATAAGGCTAAGTCTTCTTCAGTAGCTCCCAAGGCAAGAGCTTCTCTACGCAAGACATCTGCCTCCGATTCTTCACGTATTTTTGAATTTTCAGCCTTTTTCAGTTTCGTTTCAGGCTTATTGGACTTCGTTTCATAGATCTTACTCTTTTTGTCTTCTTTAGAAGAGTTCTTTTTATTCTTTTTGTGATTCTTGGAACCAGTCGGGCTACCCAATTTACTGGAAATCTTGTCTCTCAAAGACGACAAGTTCAACTTGGACGTGTCCATTGCTTCAGTGGAACCAATGAGTCTTTTCTGAAGTCTTAACTTTCTGAACTCAAATATTTCACCTTTACGAGATGCTCATCTTAGGAGGATCTAGAAAAATTTTGAGATTAGTCAGATGATCTGACACACATGACAGCTTTGTTGTCATGTGATGTATCACGTGAATCTTAAATTACTCTAATTTATTTATGATTTCCGACCTGAAATTCCGACTTGCTATTGAGAGAAGCCATCGATCGGATTATTGCGCTTCGACCACGGAAAAACTGCGTGATTCTCTGCAGATCACTACGCTTGTAAATGTGTATGGCAAATGACACACGGCGGCATTTGAGCCGGAGTTTCTTTTGCGGTATACAGTATGGTGGGGTGAATCTTTCTGCGGGTGACACCACTTTCGGAACTTCGAGTGTTAAGTGCTTTCATCTTCTATATATATATATATATACATAAATGCCAATATTCAAAAAAAAATGTTTCAGCAGCTATTGAAATTTCATAATTTAGTGTCTCGATTCTTGTATTATTATAATTAAATTTATGTTAGAGTCCAATATATCATTCAGTTCTGAAGAATGGCCAAGTGCAGATTGCACCAATATCCTGGAAGAATCCACGAAATCCTACAATGTGCCTTGTAATTACTATGTGTCCAAGAATAAGTTAGGGAACGGCTCCTTCTCATCGGTCTATGAATGTAAAAATAAATCTACAGGTCTGCACTACGCAGCCAAGATGTACGAAAAACGCATGGTCCATGGACTAGAGATGATGTTACAAAATGAGTTTCAAATTCTAAAAAGGATCTCGAGGAGTCATCGCAACATACTCGCCTTAGTAGACTATTTTGAGACATCTGATAAATTGTACCTAATCACAGATATCGCCCTTGGAGGCGAACTTTTTGATAGAATTGTCAAATCTAATCGAGGGATGGCCGAATCAGAAATTAAAGAAATCACAAGGACGATCGTTTCAACCGTCGATTGTTTGCACTCCTGTGATATCGTCCATAGAGACTTGAAGACTGAGAACATTTTGTTTCAAACGAGAGACACAACTAATAATAACGATATACTATTGGCAGACTTCGGTCTCGCAAGAATTCTCGAAACAGGAGAAAAACTATATGACAGGTCGGGAACACTCAGCTATATGGCCCCAGAGATTATCAACCGCCTGGGATACACGAAGTTAGTTGATGTTTGGGCTATTGGCGTCATAGTTTATTTCATGCTGTGTGGTTATTTCCCATTTGACTGTGAAACAGATCAAGAGACTATGGAGGCCATCAGAAATGTGGACTACCAATTTGAACCAGCAGATTATTGGGATAATAGGTCCCCCGAATTAAAGGACTTCATTCGAATGTGTTTGCAGAAGTTCAATAGACAAGCTTGCCATGAATTACTCAACCATCCCTTTTTATCAGATGATGCAACGGTTATAGAAGTGGTCGAGGAGCTACCAAATGAATCGCAGGTGAGTTTGACCCAACAACTACGAGATTCTGTTGCACTGCTCGAACACTTTCGAGCTCAAGAAAATGGTGATAGTTCTATTTGTTCTTCAAAAACTATCTCTCTTGCTGATAGTAGCAATGGTATCCTATCATCAAAAAAATCTTTTATCGAAAGATCCAGGAACGACTCCCTCATAGTGGGAGTCACACTACAGGGTGCTTGTTGCGAGACACCTGAGCAAGTTTCGAGTTTCAATACTCCGTTTACTTCAGCTTCAGAATCTCGGATAAATTCCTACGTGGATCTCCACGGCTTGAATCTGAAACTGCAAAAAGAAAACATATTTTTAGAACACGTAGACGATACAACGATGCCGAGTACAACATCGAAGTTGTTTATTTAATTTAGATACGCATTAAATGAAGGGGATAAATTAATTTTAGTTATTGTACCGTAATTGCTGCAGCTAGGTGTATGTTGGATCAAGCGTCTGCAATGCTCCTTGTATGAACTATAAAGAGCGATCCGATCAATTAAACAAGACTGAATATAATCATAATTTACAAAAAAAAATTAAATACTGCACACGTCGAACAAACAAATCAAAAATGAAAAATTAAACTGGAAAGCCGTCTAACGTGTATTAATTCGTTTTCATTAGCATCAATTCAAAAAAGCTGCTAATTTCACCTTTGGCACATATACGTACATAATCTAACGTAGACTCCTTCTATCAAACTGAATACTATTGACGTGTCTTTATTTCACAGGCGAATTCATTGTCATTATTCCTTTGTTATGTTTTCAAATTGATCTACTATCATTAATGAGCAACCAAAGTTCATTCACAACTGGCAGATCCATTGATCTCAATTACGCCCAGGTGGCTCTCTTTGACAGCCACACCAAGCCACGGGAAGAAAGAGATTTCAAAGAAATCTACCCCGACCTTGATGAAAGCATCCAGCTCAAAATGTTTGTATTGAACAATGACGCGGAGGACGACATTGATATCGACATGGCGAACCCCACTCCTGTAATACTTTCAGATTTAAACCAGCCCGTATTTAATAAGATAGAAAAAGGAAAGGGTGATTCAAATGGTTCAAAAGTAAAATTTAGTAAATCTATAACGGCGTATGGCTTTCAGGAACAAAATAGAGTAATCAGTAAAAATGTCCAAAGCACATATATTCGTCCATTCCAGTTACCTGGTTCCAATGATGGCTCTGATGATGTTTCCATAATTGAAAGAATTTTGGAAAGAAAAAGAAATGCTGTAGAATATGATATGGACGAACAGGATTGTTTGTTCTTGAATCATAGAAACCAACAACCCAACAATGTAATCAAAATCACCCCAGAAGTGTTTGAAATCATGATAACGACATTGGAAAACGAATGGGACAAGTTAGAGCACCAAATGAATTCGATAATAAACAATAATGGCAATCTGGAAAGAGCAAATGATGGCTCGACGACGTTTCTTCTGTTGGACAGAGATGATATCGAAAAATATGGAACCGATGATGGAATAATTCCGGGTTCTATTTATGATCAAAGGTGTGCCGTATGCAATGATAGTGACTGTGACAATTCGAACCCGATAGTATTTTGTGATGGTTGCGATATAGCTGTCCACCAAGAATGTTACGGAATAGCATTTATTCCTGAGGGCCAATGGCTTTGCCGAAAGTGTATGATAAACAAGAACCGTAAAACTGATTGCGTTTTTTGTCCTAGTAAGACGGGTGCATTTAAGCAACTTGATAATAGTTTATGGAGCCATGTTATCTGTGCGTTGTGGATTAATGAATTATATTTCGCCAATCCGATTTACATGGAACCCATCGAGGGGATGGATTTAATTCCAAAAAGTCGCTGGAAATTGGTCTGCTATATTTGTAAACAGAGAGGTGGCGCTTGCATCCAATGTACTAACAGAAATTGTTTCCAGGCATATCATGTCACTTGTGCTAGAAGAGCTGGACTCTATATGGAAATGACAATGGGAATGCAAGGTGCTATTAGCAATAAAATGACATTGCGGACCTTTTGTGACAAGCACAGTCCACCAAGCTGGAATACGGAAGACATTACCAGGGGCATTCAGCGGACTAGAATGTTCTACCGTGATACCAATATTTTAAATGAAAGAAACGCTAAACTTAGTAATTATCAAAGGACTGCCAACAAACTTAATATATTCAAATGGAAAACTGAAAATAATACTCCGATTGCTCCCAAGGTTTTTTGTGATGTGTTATTTAATATTTTACAAGCATTAAAGGTTGAAAATCAAGTTTCCTTACAAGAAAAGAATCAATTGAAAGACTTGGATGTCTTGCCTAATCGTTCTCGTGAAGATATATGGGTGGATATGAGAAGTATTTGCAATGAAATCTGCCGTTATTGGTGTTTAAAAAGAGAACTGAAAAAGGGAGCACCTCTAATAAGGAAGAACAACAACTTGGTTTCAACTAGCTCTATTATGTACAATGCCAATGGAGTTGAAAGTAGAAATGACGGATACTATGAACAAATTGACGAAATCAAAGCAAGAATAGATTTTGCAGACGTATTGGTTAGAGATTTGGATAAGGTGCTTGACATGAATAAAGATTCAATATCTAGACAAATTTACTCACAAGAAGTGCATAAATTAGATTTTGAGTCAATTGATGCTGTTTATTTTCCTATCAAGAAAGTCATCGAAAATTGCTTGAATACTTTGAATGAAAAATTTGATGCTAATAGAATTATTCAAGGATATCAACTTAAGGTAGATGAAAATAGAAGGAAATTTAATGATTTACCTGTGGAAATATCTCATGAAGATAATAAAATTGATGAGGGGCTGCTAGATTCTCTGAAGCGGGATTTTACTAAAGTGTTACCACCTCTCACATTGTCCCAAATAACTTCGAAGAACGCAAAGTATGGTTATTTCACAATAGAGGAATTCAATAATGATCTACAGAAATTTAGTGAGGTTGTCCTTCAACGTAGCAAGTCATCGAACAATATTCACAGGCTAATGAAGAGATGGATGAAAGAGTATTACATGATACTACCGGAGTTGTTCGCCTTTGAAAAAAAGGTTAAAAGAGAATTAAACAATAACGAGAAAATATTGATAAGTAATTATTTTGGTTTCCCTTCACTTGGCGTGCATGGGAGTGAGATGATGTTTAAATCATATGATGTCAAGGAGTTATTGGACGAGAATGATTTGAGTGAAGTTGAAAATGATATGAATGATGTAAATCAAAAAGACCTACAAAGATTCTTGAATGGTTGAAATACGAAGGAACAAATAATCGACTCTTCTATTTCATGTCTACTCTCATTGCTCAATGTACCATGCACTTGGTGCATGCAACTGTAGGGAATGTGTTGAATTCCTAGAAGAATTCTCAACGATATCTGAGAGCCAGCAACAAAAATGGTCGGCATGATACATATTCGGAAAGGAAAGCACTTCAAGACAATAATTTAGAAGAAAGATAAACAAGGCTAATTGTATTTTTCAAAGCATGTATTTCTGACCGCAATTGCCAGATAATAAATGTTTGGGCCGACTTTTAGGTTTTGTAATTAGCGTAGATCATTTTCGAAACCTGTCTTTTCTTGACAAATTCGTTAATTGCAGACGAATTGATGCAGGCCAGCACTGCTGATCTCTTTGTGGAGAAGTTTAATTGCTCTATTCGTTCTCTGTGTGACCAGTAGCCAGATTTTTTAAACTTGATTAAATCACATTTTGTGGTTTGAATGGTTTTGGAATCCATCTGAATTGATTGGTTTATATTTCGCAGTGCGCGGTCAATGTACTACTAAAGTAATTTTAACATACCATATTTCTAACTCTGTGGTTACATATTTTGAGGCATGCACACGCATGCTGCACTTCCCATTACAGTTTTCCTTGTGCGTACAATGCGCAAGATCTCTCTCGTGTAAGCTTTTCCGTACTTTAATGGCGGCTAAAATTTCCATATGCTGAACTGCAGACATTACTCGTTTAAAACTGCCCTTTCTTCACTACGGGATTTCAAGATCATCTATCAAGAAGTTAAATTGTTAGGGGAACAATCCCTTCATCGTACAGCTGTTTAAAAATAATGCGGCGTAATCGATAGATCGAAGAAAAGTGGTGAAGCTTCGAATCGTACCTGTAGAATGGAGTTGCAGACAGTTGTCCTTCTCCAAAAAAAAAATACGTGTTGTCGAAACTTCCAAACATGAGAAGATGCACTAAAGGAAACCTAGAACTCCTGGACCTAAAACTAGCCCATTGTTATTTGTTTCCAATGCCAATTTGGAATCATCTCGCTTCACTTGTACTTCTGCTTCACTTGAACTTAAGGAATTGGATTCACAGAGGCTAGATCGAGATTCCTGAGGCATCCACCAAACACATACAAGTTAGAAAAAACAATGTTATGCATAGCCAATGGCAGTGTCGTCTCATAGAATGTCTATTTGAAACTGATATAATGCTACACAGGAAACGACTATTGTTCGTCCCATTAGACTTTAAAATCTGGGAACAATAACAAAATAACCTGGATTGATAATCATAGTCAATTTTACACAATAATATATTCTTCCGCCCAATTTACCTATTCCCATAGTAAACGGATGTGTTGTAGTCTGTTATATGGTTGTTTGTCAGACAACGTTAACTTGCGCGTGTTTCGTAGACCAAGAATCTCTTAGCTTTCCTAAAATTAGACATTCGTCGTCTAACGGATCAAGAAACCGAAGGCTCTCTTTTAGTCGTCAAGTGTCTATTTCGTCTCTATCTTCGTAATGGAGGGGGTTGTAGTCGAAGATTCATATATTTTCTAATTCCGCACGTCGAGCAAGAGCCATTTTTTCCATCCGGCCCCGGCGATACCCAAATGAAGAGAGATTTAAAATTGTATCCAGGGCTCCTTTCAGACTGCAAATCTGACAATTCCACTAATGAGGCAACAAGGGTTTAACGGTCATTCGTAATATGGTGGAACACGACATTGAAATTTGTTAGAAAAGTATTTTTGAACTTTCTTCGATGGGGTTCTAATGGCCACTGTTGCTCTGGTACCAAATTTTGCCTAGCCTATTTCAGTTCTCGTTTGTATTTCCACATTATTAATCGGTTATTTTGCGAATAGTACAGGACAGGAATCTCTCGGCTTCAACATTTTCAAAAAAATATTTGACCAACATTCCCGGAAAAGGCGAAAGATCCTTTCTACAGGATGAAGCGTTTGTAAGTTGTCCTCAAATAATTAAGATTCTAGTTGGAAGATAGTTGCTGCCCTCTGTCCCAATGTCTCCAAGACGACCAGACCATAAAAAGCTTATTCACTTTCATATGAAGTTATGAGAGTGCTACAATTTCAAGCTGCAAGCAGCGCTAGCGTTTAAGGTTTGAGTTTAATATTTGATGCACAATCTTGATGCAAATTCATGATCGCGGCAATATCGCGGCAAATTATTTAGCCATGATCATGTAAGAATAAATAAAATTACTATTTTGTATATTTTAGGGTTCGTCAAAATAATTGGCCATGTCGAGATAATATCGAACTCTATAAGTGGCGTATATTTTCTTACTTAGAGAAATTAATAAGAATAAGCTTCGGAACTTGGTTTCCTAGGAAATATTTAATTAGCGGGTTCTTTTGGAAGCTTTCTCTTGCATATTAGCGGGTTTATCACACCATACAAGACTAGAAAAGTTGTGGTCCTGCATCGCTGAGAATAATCTGAAGCTAATTTTTATTAATTTTTTTGGGGATTAACTATACTTCTAGATCAACCAAAATTAAGTTTAAAAAAAGAGGGGGACAATGTAATGCGATTTGGTTTCGGGCGATTGGGACACAGATTCACACCTGGCTTTTGGGATCGTAACATCTAGAATTTAGATAGGTTCTGTTTTCCTTTTCGAGAATGACAATCGCTATTGAGAGGGGTTCCTGGTGCGCTGCATTTCTAATGACGTGGAGATATTGCAGCCGTAGATAAAGTCAGGGTCGAAAGTATCAGTCACCGGACTGCTGAATGTTCATTAGAATTCTTTGTGTGCGTCAATATACCCTACCTGCAAAAACGGAATTGCCGAGGTAGCTGGGGCATAAATCGAATTAGTTTCATCAAGCGCTCAGGCACGTAGTTACACTATTCGCTTCAGCAGAGAAGAGGTTGTATTCGTATTTAAAATTTCAGTTGAATTTAAATTTCCAAAAACGGGTTAAAAAATATTGCACATTGCCTCTGCACTAGTGCTTGCTACATGCACTAGAGTAGGTTGAAACTAGTAATAGACGTAGAGTGTCGCTAACCTGGGGCCATGTATAAAAGATGGCGGAATTCTCCCGAAATTGTCGTACAGTGGGGACCCTCTCTTTCGTTTCAAAATAGTCGCTCGACACATTCCATCGTTTACTAATTTCCTACAGACATTTGACCTCATCACTTTAATAGCTCGACCTCACACCCTGTTGAATATTGTCCTTTCCCATTCGCATCTCCTCGCTTACCTTCGGTGATCAGACTTTACCCCTAACCCAAAAACCTGCACGAACCACATATAAGCTCGCTCGCCTGCACAAGCCCGCGGTCTAGAGTGCACAGTGCTTATTTACATTTCCATCTTAAACACCATACTTAAACCGTACCTGGTCGTCCATTAGGTACTTTGGTTTTAAACATAATAAGCCTTATATCATCTCCGTAGATTACTCTTGGTTTTTCGGTGTCTGTGCTTATATTTCATCTTTGCCGCAGCTGTTTCCTTAGCATATAGCCTAGCCGCCCGCGAGATCTTTGCTCATCGTTCCTTGCCAGATCTGACTATTTCGGTACCTGAAAATCTGAAAAATTCCAGCCGTATCCACTTCACGAGCCGCTACGCCAATATTGGTGCTGTTACTAGTCACGAACACAAGCAACATCATCTCCAACCCTATTGGAGTCACACTTGAGCCGCTACCGCCAATTTTCAAGCGCGTACAGATTAGCTGCCGCCGTAGTGCTGCGTCGCTTATCAATTGATTTATAAAAGTTAGCGCTACACCAGTTAGCCAACAATTCCCAGATACACGCGTATCCCACTCTTCATCTTCCGCCTGCTACGCGTCCCCGACATCAATGATAATGTCTCACCATACCCCGACTCCTGCGCCTACACCAATCAAAGGACATAGCCACCACAGCAAGTTACCTTTGATAGTCGATATCGCCATTGACGACAACGGCAAGCAGCTCTATCAAGTTCACGAATCGTCCAAATCCGTCAGGAGGGAGATGCCCCGTTCGACTAACTTCTCCAACACCAATTTCCACACTGACGAACCTTCTATCTTTCTCAAGCACGAAGAAAGAACCCCTGTACGTAGAGTCCTTGGTACGCTTTCACCTACCACCTTGAACCTGAAGAAGCTCGAAGAACATCAGGAAGAATTTGAGGACGGGTCTGCTGCTAACAACCGTAAAATCACATCTGCAACGGGCGAATACATTGCCACATCTGAGGCCGTATCAGCTGACCTTTATTCTAACTTCGAGCCCGACCACCTCCACGTCGACTCCTCCATGGCACAAGCAAGCCACAGTCTGTCTACCAGAAGTCAAGACAATGACATCTGGTCTGAAGACGTCGAACTAGCCTTTGAAGAGGTGTTGAACATCATCCCCAAGAATGGCTTGAACAAAATCAAAATATCTGGCCGCTCGTGCGGTAGAAACGAATTAATATCAGATTACATATTTACCAAAACAGGGAAATTCAGAACCAGAAAACAAGTTTCTAGTCATATCCAAGTCATCAAGAACTTGGGCCAAAAATTGCACATTATTAAGTTGATCAATGAAGGTCCTGTTTTTGAAACGGATGAAGAACAACAAGAGTGTAACAAGAAATTTGAAGATATATTTTCCAAGATCAATTTGAACAAATCATTGGGTTTCAACGAAAGCGTTCCCATGTCTGGCATTAAGCGCAAAAACCCATCCATGGTGGCTGCCGCTATTAGCAAAAGACCAAGGAGGAAGTCCGGAAGACAACCAGTACAAAGTACTTCACATTACATATCATTCCAGGGCTTCTTTATGTCGATTGACGACACGTTTTCTGCTAACCCATCCCCATACATATTGACAGTTCAAGACCTGAATCAGGAAGTCAAGAAACTTGTCATTAAAGAAAACGCAAACATAACTAATAGATTTCCTGGTTTGGACAATTTCCAAAATTGTAATACTATTCCAATCATACACAATATGGTTAAAATTCATTTCTCGAACCTCACGGGTAATTTCTCTGTGGATGGTGGATTCAGATCCAATTTTTTACTACGTTGGGACGACTTGGAAGAGTCTTCCAAGTCCTACTCGACTTTTACATGCATATATTCCTTTGGAAAGGAAGTGCTTAAATTTACTGAAGAAGGGTTTAAATTCAATGAGAACAGAGCTTTCTTGGTCAAGTTCTGGAAATTTTTCTTGACTAAGTTGATCGGTAAAGATGAAAATGAAGCCAACTCTGCGTTCAAAGGAATGACTATTAAACAAATTGTTTACGAGTCAGACTCTGATTCTGAATCAGGTGAGATTCCTGAATCTCAAAATGTAGTTCCAGTTCTGAAAATTAAATTGGTATTACTTTGGGAATTTGGCAAAGTAACAGAATTTAAGGATGCGGTAACTACTACAAGTAAGTTGATTTTACCTTCTAAGATTGTTGCGTCCAACGAGAACATTGTGCCGCAACTAGTTGATTACTCTCTTGGCGTCATGGTTGGTCCTTACCAAAACTCGACCAATCAACCATTGTCTAATCCACCTGTTCCCTATCCAGTTAACTACAACCTATCTAGTGCACCAATCAGCCACCACCCATCAGGTGAGGCAACAATGTTGCAGACTCCAGGCTCTGTGCTTGACCCAAATTGGGCAAAGGCACAAGAAAGAAAATTCCATTCATTGCAGCAGATGCAAACGCAAGTGCCTACACAGCAGCAAATGCAACAGCACTATGGTCAATATCCTTTCCATACTCCGGTGTCGGCAATGATTCCGCAATCCAATGTCCATTCGCATCAAGTTGTTCAGCAGCAACATCCGCAGCAGCTGCAACAAACTGGTATGCTTTCGCAGGGAGTTCAGCAATTTCCTACACAGGGTCAGCCTCACCCAGGTGTGAACTTGGATCTCGGAGTGATGCCAGACGTCGACACCGAGGGTCAAGAATATCAACTTACATCTTCCTATCCTGAGCAAGGATTCTATCAATGAGACATGTTATAATTGGGTGAGTTATTGGTTGGTAATTTGTATTTTTGTTTGTTATTGAATTATATTTGTACTTATCATGTTATATTTATTTCCTATTTAGCGATTTATATCCGTCTTAGATTGTCTTTAGAAGCAAGAATGCATAGAGTTCGCCTTTTCTAGAACTTGTTCTTAAAAGTCAGCGATCATCACGTCATGGTCGCATGTTCTCGAAAGCACTGAATATTTTTACGCTCTGGGTACGCCGGCTAATGACTAGCCAATCTTCAGAGGTGAATTTTTCGACATGTAGAAGAAATAAAATTATTCCATGCTTGTAGCCGCCAATGTGAACCGGAGTGCATAAAAATACATTCCGATGGCTGCAACTTTTAAACGTTAAACGAGAGTCGATTTTTTTCGTCGTGCCTGCATTTTAATACATGGCGCGAAGTCAATCCTTCGATTTCAGACTTAGTTAGTTTTGACTTCGTCCACGAAAATGTCCGCTATCTAATAATACATCTCATCGCAATCTGGAGTACATCGAAATTGAATTCGTACATACAATCAGACTTAATATTCTGACGAACTTCACACTTATTTCTGTTTTGTCATCTAGATAACCAAAGCTCAGATAATCGTGCCATGGACAAGAAAACTATTGGAATCTTAGGAGGGGGCCAATTGGGTCGTATGGTGGTTGAAGCAGCCAACCGTCTTAACATCAACACCGTTATCTTGGATGCACCCAACTCTCCTGCCAAACAGATCAACGCAGTGAGCGAACATGTAGATGGCTCTTTCACTCACTATGAGTCTATTGTCAAGTTGGCAGAAAAGTCTGATGTGTTGACAATTGAAATCGAACACATCGATGTCGATGCCTTGAAGAGGGTCCAACTTAAGTTCCCCAATGTTCAGATCTATCCGTTGCCAGAAACCATCAAGTTGATCCAGGATAAGTACTTGCAAAAGGTACACTTGATCACGCACGATGTAGCTGTCACCGAATCACTACCAGTGGTGGAGAACACTGAAGGAGCCTTGTTGAATATTGGTGAAAAGTTTGGCTATCCATTTATGTTGAAGTCCAGAACTTTAGCATATGACGGTAGAGGCAACTTTGTAGTTAAGAATGCTGAATGCATCAAAGAAGCCCTCGAATTCTTAAAAGATAGACCTCTTTACGCTGAGAAATGGTGTCCTTTCGTCAAGGAGTTGGCCGTCATGGTTGTCAGATCCTTGGAAGGAGAAGTCTTCGCCTATCCAACTGTGGAAACTGTCCACCAAAACAGCATCTGTCATTTGGTGTATGCTCCAGCAAGAATCCCAGATACTTTGGCTAAGAAAGCATCTATCTTGGCAAACAATGCTGTCAAGTCTTTCCCAGGTTGTGGTATCTTCGGTGTGGAAATGTTCTTGTTGCCCAACAACGAATTATTGATAAACGAAATTGCTCCAAGACCCCACAACTCCGGACATTACACAATCGATGCCTGTGTGACATCACAGTTCGAAGCCCATGTCAGAGCTGTTGCTGGCTTGCCAATGCCAAAAGGATTTACCGAATTCGCAACTACTTCAACTAATGCTATCATGTTGAACGTTTTGGGTGACAAAGATGTCGCAAACAAGGAATTGGAAATCTGCCGTAGAGCCTTGGAAATCCCTCACGGCACAGTATACTTGTACGGTAAGGCTACTAGACCTGACAGAAAAATGGGACACATCAACATCGTCTCGTCCTCTATGGAAGACTGCGAAAACAGATTGTCATACGTCCTAGGAGATTCAGTTGAAATTCCAGCTGCATTGATTCCAAAAGAAAAGCCATTGGTAGGTATAATAATGGGTTCTGATTCTGATTTGCCTGTTATGTCTGTAGGAGCTAATATCTTGAAGACGTTCGGTGTTCCATTCGAATTGACCATCGTCAGTGCTCACAGAACCCCACACAGAATGTCGCAATACGCCATCGATGCTGCCAAGAGAGGTTTAAAGGTCATCATTGCTGGTGCTGGCGGTGCAGCCCATTTGCCAGGTATGGTTGCCGCCATGACTCCATTGCCTGTTATCGGAGTTCCTGTCAAGGGATCCACCTTGGATGGTGTTGATTCGTTGCATTCAATTGTGCAAATGCCTAGAGGTATCCCAGTCGCTACTGTGGCTATAAATAACAGTACCAACGCTGCTTTATTGGCCATCAGAATCTTGGGTGCCTACGATCCCAAGTGGTTGAACGAAATGAACCAATACATGACTAACATGGAAGAAGAAGTCTTAGGGAAGGCTGAAGTATTGGAAGACATTGGCTACGAAAAGTATTTGACCGACAAGTTGAAGAAGTAACGTGTATAGATTATACGGCAACGAAGTTGATCATTTGTTAGCAATTGATAGTTCGTAAATATTAATAGTATTATTATTAATCAAAATTTAAAATCAGAATATGAGAACTAAATAATCTTGTAAAAATGCTGTTATTTAAAAATGAATGAAGTTAAACTAATGTACATTGGTTAGGTGGATGCAAAATGTGTTCATAACGGAGCGGATGCAAAAATAATGACTTGTAGCCTGGTAGAAAAGAAAATAGCGGTAATTTCAAGTTGGTATATCAAATTCT
Source organism: Scheffersomyces titani (assembly GCA_030565185.1). Taxonomy (NCBI): domain Eukaryota; kingdom Fungi; phylum Ascomycota; class Pichiomycetes; order Serinales; family Debaryomycetaceae; genus Scheffersomyces; species Scheffersomyces titani. The sequence goes on along the minus strand of JAJMBD010000016.1, from coordinate 126,512 downwards.
AATCAGCAGGTAATGAGCTCCTCGTTTACTTCTGACTGTCTAAAATTTAAGAGTCTTGTTTCCACCTTTCTTGTTCTTGATCTGTTTCTTCTTGTATATCTGCTTTCTGGAGTCTCTCCATCCGGAAGTGCTAACCGTCTTGGATTCCTTCTCTTCGACTTCCATGGTCACTTCTGGTTCAGTACCTTCTTCACCGGCAACAGCCTTCTTGGCTTCTTCTTGCTTCTTGGTTGCTGCTGCCAACTTCTCAGCTAATCTCTTGTTTCTTTCATCTACAAAGTTGGTGAACTCTCCCTTTCTCTTGACAGACTTGGCTCTCAACTTTGATTTGGATCTCAACGACTTTCCCATGGCTGCTGTGAGTGTATGTAATAAATAGATAAGGAAAGCAGCATATCTTGTATTGCTAAATCAGATATACTAGAATTATCTACTATAATTTTTCTGCCATCTCATCGTATCACGTGTGGACAATTAGGGCTCGACCCTGACAATTAAGAGGTCACCTGACTTCATGTTACCTTTAATATTTTTGAGTCCATTGGTGCAGTCTCTCTATTTACATCAATTCTCAAAACGAGAGGTCACATGATATGATCTTACCTGCAGTACGCCCAACTTACAATTTCATCTACTCGCACAGTTCTCAACTTTGGTGGAGAGACAGAGTACTGGTCCATAGTTAAGGACTAACAATATGTGTGGCACGTGACTCTCGCACCTTTCTCACGAAAAATTTTCCCCTAAAAAAATTTCATCACCATTTAGTTAATAAAAGTTTTCTCTTCCTCTTTTTACTTAGTGATAGCAAACTACTCAGTAATCAAAATGTAAGTGAAGACTAGCATAGAAAGCAAACATAGAAAGCCGTCAAATAGTATCCGAACATGAAGAGGATAAGAAGTAAATAATTGGACTCGTAATTCTTGAATCAAAACGATGTCCGATGAGTCAGAATAAGGGGCTAATCCAAAATAACTATAGCCTCAGAATTTTAACGTAAATCATCCAGTATAACTACACCAATCTGATGAACCAGTGCGTACGACGATCTGACATGAAAATTTGATGAATTTGACAGAGATCTTGTTGAATTTGATGGGTGTATAATCTATCGAGTCTTCAAAAATGTTCAATTAGCACAAGACATAAATTCCAATATCAGAAAATTGGAGGACATCATCGTAATCATAATTGAATGTATTTGATACAGGTGGCATTTTTTTATGTTTGTACAATCTAGCATTAATCCCAGAAACTCATACTAACATCTTATAGGGCTAACCTTAGAACTCAAAAGAGACTTGCTGCCAGTGTTGTTGGTGTTGGTAAGAGAAAGATCTGGTTGGACCCTAACGAAACCACCGAGATCGCTAACGCCAACTCCCGTCAAGCCATCAGAAAGTTATACAGAAATGGTACCATCGTCAAGAAGCCAGCTACTGTCCACTCCAGATCCAGAGCTAGAGCTTTGTTAGAATCCAAGAGAGCCGGTAGACACATGGGTTACGGTAAGAGAAAGGGTACCAAGGACGCTCGTATGCCTTCCCAAGTTTTGTGGATGAGAAGATTGAGAGTTTTGAGAAGATTGTTGGCCAAGTACAGAGATGCTGGTAAGATCGACAAGCACTTATACCACAACTTATACAAGTCTGCCAAGGGTAACACTTTCAAGCACAAGAGATCTTTGGTTGAACACATCATCCAAGCCAAGGCCGAAGCCTTGCGTGAAAAGGCTCTTAAGGACGAATCTGAAGCTAGAAGAGCCAGAAACAGAGCTGCTCGTGAAAGAAGACAACAAAGAGTTGCTGAAAAGAGAGAAGCTTTCTTGGCTGAATCTAACTAAGCAATTGAATGCATCAATCAAGAAGCCACTGTTGATTACTTGGAGGAACGTTCATTATATTTTTAATATACACATATTATTCTAATTGTTTCCCTTGGTCTGGATTGGCTGTTGGTAATTGGTTATTCTCTTCCTGTGCTTTATTTTCCACCCACTTCCTGTTTATTATATATGGTTATATGTAAATGACATCTGTATAAGTAAGTCGATTGTAGATGAGTTGCTATTGGAGAAGTGGATGAAAGATCCTACTGTAGTTGGCGGTTTTATCTTCGCAGTATTGAGAAAATTTTGATACCTTCATACGCCGACATGACATGTAAATCATCTTTCAATTTATTAAGAAAGGAAATCATCTTCATGTATAGTTGCTTCTGACTTTGAAGAAACTTCACGCAGACTAGAATTGCATCCAGGATAAGTAGTAGATAAATTCAATCTCTTCAATCTCACTATAGCAGTATATTATATCAATATACTAAACCTGAAACAACGCTTCAAATTAATAAAACATGTATTAGAGAGAACTGAAGCTATGCATTAACTATTCTACAAACGGACACCTGGCACCAAACTGAAAACTACTGTCAAAATAGCCGTGCACAACAAGATAAGGAACAACACCCATAAACTTCTCTTAAACACAAGCTTGTAGATGAACTTTTCTCTGATCTTAATCAAAGGCAGTCCACTTGCTCTGGAGAACGATTCAGAATAACCAAACCAGGCGAGAACCGGATCAATCAAGTAGATCGACGAGATAAGGAAGTAAAATGCAAAAAGGTATGGTGCTACGATAATTGGCCTTATTGACTTCCTGTAGTTCAAGAAGATGAAGATGTAACTGATCCAGAAACCTCCGAACAAAAAGAAGAACCCCAATATAATTCTGATGAAGTTGGAATGATTGATATTTCTGATAGCGACAAAGTTTAAGAATCTTGGCAAGTGTTCGTTTTCAATTCTGTTGAACACATAGTTCTTAACGTTGATAAATACATCAGGATCATCTCTACCTTCGACTTCGATAGCCTTGACTATCTGAGCGTTCAAGCTAGAAGGTAAATTCAAGTTCTTTTCGGAATCTTCTACGAAGTACTTCAACAAGAGGTTGTGAGACGACTCACGTAATCTGTCTCTGGTGATAAACGAGTTGGGGTTCGTTGAACCGGGAGACTCTTTGATTAATCTCTCTAACAAAGAGGGACTCATTACCGAATTTCTCTTCGGGTCTTCAGTCTGAGGAGGTTGAGGTGGAGTATTCATAAATGGCTTAGATGGAGAACGTTGTAATGAAACGTACTTGTTTGGGCTGACAGCTCTGTCTGCCTGACCCAACTCCATCTGGTTAGCGACAAAGGAACCATTTCCATCGTCGTCCAAGTCTCGCAATAAATGGGATGTGGAAGAAAGACGTTTTTCCGCAAATGGCGGATTGGGCAGCTGTGTAATCATGTCTGCTGAGTACTTCTTTGAGAGATTAGGAGTCGTCTTACTGACGTTGGTTTCGTCTGGGTTTGTCTCATCATTATAGTGCTGAATAAGGTCTCTCAACTTTGGGTCTAAGCTGTCCATATTGATGTCACCTCTCAAGAACTGTGACAATCTGTGTGAATCGTTATCTTCCAAGAAATTGTCACTTGCAATCAAGTCCAATAAAATAGACGAGCTCAAAGATTTGTGTTTCGACTCCAGAGCAGGTATCGAATCACGCAAAGGTGTGGGATCGCGCAATGGACCCGTGTCACTGCGTAAAGGTTGCGATGTTCTCTTGTCAGTATACGTTGATTGGCGCATAATAGAGTCTCTCAAGCCCTTGACATAGTGTCTACACAAACTCAAATGGTTGATCATCTCAAACCAGAAATCTAGGTAGTCCAGCTTGTTTTCTACATCTCTCATGAACTGGTAGAAAGTCGAGATGTCTACTGGCGATTTTGTCTTGTTGGCGAGGATTTCTCCCAAGGTGGGCAATCTGTCCAATTGCACTGTCTGGTTGGTACCATGGGGATTGTTGAGATTGGAGAGGTAGTGCGAATTGGGGTAATTCGACTGGTACTTCTCGTCGACCATCTTGAAATTACAAGCTATTGGCCAAAACTGAAAACAAGAATATGATCAGCTCACAATGAAAATTTGGACGAACAATAAGTAGCGAGAGGGATGGATTCAAGTCAAACAACCACACAACTGCTAGATACTAATCTTCTGTTACCAAGACGTCAAACAAGATATAGCGAGTGTTTTCTTGTTTGCTGACTGACGGTGTGGTGTCAGAGTTAGTTACTGAAACTTGTCCTTATTCGTTCAGAAATCACACCGAAAGCACCGCTGAAACAGAAAAGGAAAAGAGCAGCAAAAGAAAAATGTGAAAGAATGTCTGTATTTCACAGTGCAATGAACCCTTTAAGATGTGGAGACTTTTAACCTTCGCCTGACAGAATGTAAATAATCGATAGTTGTACTCTAAAAATTATCAATAGAAAATCGCAACGAAAATAGAGGCTCTGTGGTACCTGCCGGATGCTGTCCGTTTTGGGTGCGAGTGAAAATAATAACCCTGTATGTAGCCGCTTGAAGAAGCGTCGCATAATCACCCTTATTTCGCCTTGTATTTCTGGCGGTTGAGAATGTTTGTCGTTTGGGCTAGGAATGTGATAGCCAGACTCAGCCTATCGACTGTAGCACGGTTACAGTCGAGCCGGCTGCTTTTTGAAGTAGTAGATAACTTTGAATATGCGGAGATATCGAATTTTGCGACAAAGGTCCATGATTTATTCCAGGCGAAAGCTAGCAGGTGCAAATACTGGTTTTTCTCTTTTCGTAACTATTTTGCACTATTTCGTATAATCCTACTTCAGCCAGCGCCTGGATTTGCCCAAGAAAACATCAATACAACTATGCCAACCGCAAGATGTATGTGTTGGCATTAAGCGTCGACTATTTGTTCCCTCTATGGAATGCCTGTCGCCCAGAATATATCCGCAGGGAAGAAACCGCTTGTAAAATAAAAAGAATTAGCTCATTAACTCGCCGGATTTATTGTGTTCAACTACAACAGTTGCAAAAAATCCTCCACAGCTCCCACATCAGTCAGTAGACTCGCTATGCTAGATTGCGGGCTGCAAATTCAGTAGGGAATGCCGATATTCCTATGCTATCATCAGTACAACCTATATACACATCAACACATTACTGCAATATATGGGGCAATTCTTTCACCCTCTACTTCCTCCAAGTACCGAAGTTATGTTCGCCATCAATTCCCCTAGTTGAATATCGGAACAGAAGGGTGCCTTCTATATTTTCTTGTGTTGAAATACTAGCTCTTTTCTGCATATATTAGCGACTAGTCCAAATGCCTTTCAGGGCATAATTGACATTTCTTGCATATATTATAGAAGCGCCTAACGAGCGGACCTCAAAGAACTGCAACTGGCCATGTGTACAGCTGCGAAATCCTTGCAATGGAACGGCTTCAGAAAAGGGACGGAAATAGAGAGGTACTGCTTTCTGGCTAGTCAAAAAAACCTTGAACATGAGGGGAGGTTCTCTGCTTTCCCCAATATTGATTGGACAAAATTGTATTATTTAAGTAGCTAGAAAGACTGATGAAAGGAAACTACTTAGAGAGGACGAAGAGATGTTGTCACTATGGATCAAAGTATGCTTCAGTTTAATAAATCGGTGTAATGGCTCTTGCAGCAAAAACAATGAAGATGAGATTAAGGGCCGCTACTAGTCCACTTTCGAGATCTACGATTTTGCTGTTATTACGAGCCGCCATATAAGAATATGGTAATGCCTTACCAAGTAACGCCCGACAGAAGCTATATGAGAACGCTGTCCTGCTTTTCAAGGCTCTAGCACATGGTTTCCAAGGCATTTCATGTTGCTCACAATAAGCCATGAAAAGTAAAGGTTCAATTATTTTGCCCTCATCAGTGACGATATTCCGCACCATTATATTGATGCCGCACACTGATATTCTGCGGTTCGTTGAAACATGGCTAAGTTCGAGAGCCAAGAAGCTGTCCCTTGGTACGATGTCCCATAGACAATAGGAGAGGAACTCTATTCTACCTGAACGTGGCCGGACAGTGAATTTCAGAATGAAACGAGAATTAAGTAATGAAAACCCGTTGAACCCTACGGCTCCACTGCAAGAAAAAAAATATAAGCAAGGGAAGAAATGCCATATGTACGGAGGTACACATTCATAAGAAAATGTAACCTGACGCTATAGGGCGTTGGCACCTTCGAGTGGTTATACATTATTTGCCGCAACTTCCACTTTTGCAATTTGTATATTTAAATGCCAATTCGCCCCTGGTTTCACTGTTCCACTTCCTAATTTTAATATTACCCATATATTGTTAAATTACTAATTATTGAAAAGATTATACATAAAAATGATGTGGTCATTTATACCAAAATCAAATGAAGTAAAATAGAATATTCTCAGAACGAATCCAAATCAAAAACCATTTGGAAATATTTTCACTACGAAATGAAAGTATGGGATCAATTAGATCCAAGGTAAAACAGATCTAGACAATCACCAATAATAAAGAACAGTGAACCATTCTCCAGACTCGAGAAATCAAGAGTATCAATTATACCCTTGCTCACTCAATGAATTGAAAGTATGCAAGTGATGAAGGAAAGCAAACAAACAGGACAACTTAAAACAAATATGCAATTTGGAACTTGTTTGAAGTAATCGTAATTGTAGCACCAACAAGTTTCAAGAATTCAGACCAGCTGTATAACGTCAAACACACGATGATTAATCAAGCAATTCTTGCTTAACAAAGTGAGACGAATCATCAAAGTTCTCTTTAAGCAAATCCGTATCTTCGTATTCACTCTTTACTTTAACGACCTCGACTTCCTTTGTAACTTGTACTTTATGTGCTTTCAATTTGCATTCTACTGTACCCTTGCAATCACCGGACTCGATATGTCTAGCTAACCAAACAAAGTTATTCTCAAAGTACATGAAACAACCAGCGCATCTACCACTGATACTACTTCTTTCGTTAGACTTAGTACCTGGAGGATAGATGAAATGGAGTGCTTTCAAATGTGTCTTAAATGTATCTCTACGAGAAAAACCACCCGTTGGATGGCATTTAGTTCCAGAATTTCCATCGCATGGCTCTTGATAGAATGGGCACACGAAGGCCTTAGCTGAATTATGCTTCTTCAAGTGACGAGTCAAATAACCCTTCACTTTGAATGCAGCATCACAGTGAGGACATTCGTGGGGCAAAGAAGGATCTCCTTTAGAAAGTACAGACTTTCTGCGCTCAATTGTAGGAGTCAAAGAAACTACGTTGTTATCGCTGGAGCGAAATTCAACTGCCTCATTTGTTTGGGATGGGATAGTGCTGGTCAAAGTAGAAGTCAATTTAGAATTTTTCTCATGACGAGTAGCAACCTTTTCTTTGCTGAAAGATTTTCTGTACTTCTTTGGAGGAATCTTGTAGAGATTTTTAATTTGAGCTTGAGAATACAAAGCTTCTAAAGAGGAAGAGGTGTTGTTCAAAAATTGATCTTCTTCCATGTTGTAAACAGAGACAACAGATGCAACAGATGAACCAGAGCTTATAGATTCAATTTTTCTCTTTCTGTTAGAAGAATCGTCCACAGCGGCGAAGACATCGTCCTCGTCATCAAATAATATGTCCATGTTGGAGAATGTGCTAGTGGTGCTGTTCATTCTCAATTGGTCAGTGTTTTCACTGCTGTTGAACTTCTTGAAAAATTCATCGTCCAAAGGACTGATGTAGCTTTCATTGGAAGATACAGACGATGAAAAGTAGTCGTCTTGTGCCTGAGTTTGCTTTCCATCGTTTTGCATGAAGTCGTTGAAGTATGGCGAGTCGTTGGCCAAGCCGGCAACGTTCATCTGCTTCAAGTAGTCATCGTTTCTGTTATGGAAGGATCCATTGCTGGAGTTCAGGTAATTCTTGGATAATGTAAGAGAGGCGTTTGGTATCAACGTGATGTTAGCCTTGTTGGCTTCGATGAAGTCCTGTTGGTTGGTGGCAATCTGGTGATGGTGGAAAGATTGAGGTAATGGAACACTGAAGTTCGTAGACTTTCCGGGAAACAACTCCTCGTTGTCATTCTTGTACTTGCCGAACTGGTTTGAGTGCCCACCAAGAGTGTGTGCATTGTGGTGGATGTGGGCTTCGTAGAAGTCGTCAAATTCTGGGAGTTCGTTGGTGTCGAATCCGGTACTGTAGAAGTTGTTTGCACCGGTTGCGAAGTTTCCGTTTCCTGGCGCATTGGAGGTTGCAACACTTGGGTTGAAATCGGTAATTCCTGCCGCACCGTCAAGAATGATGTTATTGAAAAATTCGATCTGATCGTTCGCACCACCCAAACTTAATTCCAAATCGTCTGCCGCGCAGCTAACTGGAAGTCTGCACTGGTTCTTTTGGTTGGATAAGTTTACGATTTTCGACTTGAATAATGGCGGAAATAATGCGTTCGCACTTAAATTGGAAGTGCCTTTAAAGATCAAATTGTTTAAAAATTTGAACACATTAACTTTTAATCCCAACAAGTTCTTGGTCGCTAAGAGACCAAATGTTTTAGAATTTGAGGCGGTGAAAGTGTTGGTAGCAACGTCACCGGCGCTCAGACCGCTACCTGATGTAGCTTTGTTATTAGCTGTGTCATGAATTAAACCAAGTGAAAAAAACAACATTGTACCATTTGCTTGCTGTGTATAATTATAGAAATAAGGGTAAAATGAAAAACTTGCTTATAAACAGCTTTTCAAAAAATCAACAATGGTCAAGTGTTTCTTTGACATGAAAATCAATTCAAATTTGTCGTACTCGGAAAGTGGAGATTTAAATAACAGCCACAAATACCGTCGATTAGTTTTTTTCAGTGCGTGACTGAGATGGGGTTTGCTTAAGGACGAGATTTCAAGCTAGCAGTTAGTGAAGATGACTTTCACTTTACTATCGAGATAGGGAGATTGGCGTAGATTGTATCGCTGACAAAAACTTTCGGGATAGCTTTCGATATATAAATAAGTTTAGTAATACTGTGAATAGTTCAAGTAAATTTCAATAATTCTGAAAAGAAAGAAAAAAATTTTGGTGAGTCTTAGTTTATCCGCCGTGACAGGTGACAGTCGAGCTTGTAGAATCAAATCAATGAAAAATAAAAATAACAATGTATTAAGATAAGTATGTGAAAATCCAAAATGTTGTTGGATGTGAAATTTAAAGACTTGGAGTGATATATATATTACCGTAATCTTGTGATTGGGCTATGACAAGTACAGAAAGAGACAATGACAAGATTAGAAATTTTAGTCCGCTGGGGATAGCAGTTTGTTACGTCTTACACAAGCGCTAGTAAAAATAAGAAGTTTTTTAATCATTTAGGGATTCGGGGCATTACTATTATCAAGTCGATAAAAATTTGGTGCCGTACGAGATTTGCATCTTCGCATACTCGGAATAAGGAAAATGTATGAACTGGGCCGAAAAAATGCAGTCTTTGACGATGGTATGCAGTACTATGGCTGGAGTTTTACAGATTAGTTTTGAAAGGCCCTCGGGAGAAGATTCACTAAATCATCGTCGGGTACAATTGCTCAACCACCACAGCATCGCAGGAATTGAAATGCTCCACCACCGCATCTAGCAATTTTTTTACTTCCTCCACAGTTTGGATGCGCAGTGGACAAGGCACACAGTTTCCGAAAATAACGAAATTTGGCAAGTCGTTGAAATAGCCGCCGTTTTAGTTATGGATATTTGTACCGCGGTGCTTCCATCGGGCCCAGATATTGCCAAAAGTCATAATGCTTCAAATTTAGGTCTTCTTTGTTGGAGGTGTTGCTAATGTTAGCTCAGAGGTCGACTCCACTTTATCTAATCTGCAAAACTGGAATTCTGAAAAACCGATGGAGTTCCAATGCCACTCGCTCCACTATCTCAACAGAATGGGTGCGCGTAAGAACTGCAGGAAAAATGCGGGTAAAAAATATCTTCAAAATGTTCATGGGTTACATAAAAATATTCGATTGTTATTAGTGCAAATTCAAGAAAATTTCAATGTGAAGACATTATTTTTTGACATCATGGGATTGGTGGTGGGTTGACGAGCCTAACGAGCTAAACTTCTATACATTTAAGTTGTACATAATTCTATTGACCAATGTGTAGGCATGTGGCAGGTGACTTTCAAAATACGTTGCAAAATGTGTGTCTTTCGGAGACTTGGCTCTCAGATCAAATCTGGGGGTCAGGAACGTCAGGGGACTCACTGAATAATATCAGAAATGCCTTGCCACTGTTCATTGACCGCGATCTTGGTTTTCCTTATCTCTCGCGTAAATCCAATTAGTATGTTTTTGGTTTTTATGTAATTGGCTAACTATCTCCTTGTTGTAGTGTTGTTAAGACTGTCAATTGTTAAATCCATGCATCGGAATGCCGGACATATACGCCGGTTGTTTTGTGCACTACTGCGTAATTCTGTCGGCAGTCGGTTAGACTGAATATTCCCGTCGCTCTATTTATGTCTATTATCCCCTCTTGGGCAAGTTGACAACAGGAAGCGTTGACCTTGATCCGGGCTTAAACTCCCACATCAATGAACTGATATGCTCTTAGATACCGAGCGCGGCTAGGTTCCCGTTGTTATCTAGCGTCTGCAATAGCTGGTGCTATCAATGCTGAATTGGACAATTTCATCGACTTCACTTGCGCATAAATGTAATCCACCTACTAGGACAAAGTGAGTCGATATGGTTGTGGGTTACAACAGCACATTGCACCCGATCTGAGGTACGGATGTAATGACATAATGTTATCTGCTATCTTCTCATATTTCTTGGGATCGACGGCGATTCTGGAGTATTCTCCGGACTGAATTTGAGGTGAGTCTGTGCCGCTGCAACAATATCCTTCTATGATAGTTGTCTCCTGATCGGTAGGAATGCCCCTTCTGGACATATTCTTTCCATCCGACGTCAGGCTGCTTCTAGAAAAATGGAAACTTAAAGCGGTTCATGTTAATCATATGAACCGCCACACTGTCTGGTTTAAAATCAAGCAACTTTTCAAAATGACTAAATCTCGGGACAACTGGCAAGTTTACTGTCGTCTCATCTCATCTCATCTCATCTCATCTCATTTGAACATCGTCCATTAAGATCTTCAATGTCACACTTTGAAATTCGACTTCCACAGTTATAACATGCATTTTATGAAATTGCAAGATAATAACTGAAATATATTTCAGCTGCAAAGCATGATGACATCGTTGCCAAAGTCTGGTGAAAACACTTCTGTCTTGTTACTGTGTATATCCGATATTAATAGCAAACGCAACTATGACTAAAAAGTTCTGGTTTTAGTTTCAAAAATTCTATCTTTTGTAAAATTTGGCAGAAAATCAGCAATCAAGTAAAAAATTCAAAACATTTTATCTGAAGTCAAGGGATATACAAAGTTTCCAAGATATTAAAGCAATGCGATACCGAGAGTGCTCAAGAAATCGCGAATGAATTCCAACTGATCAAGCTATATATTAATAGAATTTCGCACCCATACCATTCGGAATATTCCGATGCAGAACAAGACTATCAACCAAAGTAGATAAGAAATGCGAGCACGCGTAAAAAGAAGTACAGAATAAACTACAGTACGACAGTGACTCGCCACTCGTACACGTGAATGAAAATAGAGTGCGCTTGTCCAAAAAAAAGTGCCAGCCATCGACTTTTCAGATTCAAATTGTATCTTTTCTTCATTAGTGAACAAGCTATTCACAGAAATCTACAAATCCACACCAAAACACTCACAAAAGCTTTAAAAATGTCTACTTTGGATAAATCTTTAGATGACATCATCTCTTCCACGAAGAGACCAGCCAGAAAGTTTGCCAAGTCCACCAAGACTAACAAGGTGGGCAAGAAGGTCGGTGCTGCCAGCAAGAAGACTATTGTCTCGTTCAAGAAGGCTGCTCCAGCTGCTTCTGCCAAGGTGAGCGTCGACTTGTCGTACGCTACTAAAGTTGTTGTTTCCGGTTTGCCAAAGGACTTGAAACAAGACAACATCAAGGTATGTTGAGTTTGAAAACTCACACGGAGTATTTTTATATCGATATTCTGCAAAAAAAGAAGAGAGCCAGTTGGATTTGGCGCGTCACTTTCACGCAAAGATGATCGGACGTACCAGCCATAGCTCTTCAACTCTCTACGAATGGGAGACATTGTGGGTATGCCCCATTTGCCATTTTATTTCTCATATCTATTTTTAGTAAGAGGTCGAGTACACCAATAACAGAACAAGATCGAACAAGAGCACACGAGAGACAAGTATAATAGCATTGTTCTGGCACAAGTGGATGTCCATAGTGTTTTATGACGGCGTCTAAACTTTGTCTCTCGCTCTATTCATAAGAATTGAATAGTTCGCCTTGTTGCCATACCAATATTGAATTTTCTCGCGACTTCAATTTTTAATATGGTCAATGTTCGGAACGATCAGTCATTTCTGCAAGTGGATTTGTTAGAAATTTGTGTTAGCTACCGTTATATTTCCTGAAATGACAGAGGTTGATAGATATGGACTGGATGTATTAGCTTACTATTCTCCATTCGACCTCGCTGATCACATGCTCCACATCTGTTTTTAAACGTCAGGCCGATTGCCCAGTTGGTAATGATTGTTTCAACTCACCATTTAATGATAGACAGAGCTTGAAGGGTAGATGCCTTTTTTTGCATGATTATATCTTTATATCTTTTCTCTATTTGCATTTGAAGAGTTTGAATTTGCAATTGCATTTACTATTTCTTCGATTTACGAATTAACGACTAACATAATAACTACAGGATTTCTTTCAATCTCAAGTCGGTGGTGTACTCACTGTCGCTTTGACTTACAATGAAAAGGGTCAATTCAGAGGTATCGCTACAGTTATCTTCAAGAACAGCAAGAACGCTGCATTGGCCGTTGAGAAGTACAACGGTGCACCAATTGACGGTGGTTCCAGCAAATTGAAGTTGGAATTGATCGTAGATCCATCCAAGAAGCCATTGGCTTCCAGAATTGCTGCCAACAAGGTTGAAACCGGCAAGGCCACCAAAATCAAGGCTGTCGGTAGGGCTGTGGCAGCCAAGGCTGCTGCCGCAAAGGCTGCAGGTAGTAAGAAGGCTCCAGCCAAGGCTAAGCAACAGCCAAAGAAGAAGCCAGCCAAGAAGACCAAGAAGTCTGTTGAGCAATTGGACCAAGAAATGGCCGACTACATGGACCAGACCGCTGCTTAAGTAAAAACAGTAAGGCGAATTGATTTCGTTTGCTTGGAAAGTGATCTAGTTACGTCGTATTGGAATTTGTATGTAGTACTAGGACAAAATGTATTATTAAAGATATAAGGGGCCCTATGGGCAGCCAGACGCTTCAACGTGTCACGCACGGCAAGGTAGACGTACAGCAATGTAGGCACAGATGTATGCGAGAGAGCATGAAGAGGAATTCAGAAGATAGGAATAGCAGTGGTAAAGAAGGAGAATAGTTCAAGAATATGGTGACAAGCACGGAGTGCAGCGCGAGCTGTCAGAGTATTTTGTATAGGTCTAGAAAATAGAATGCATGGAAATGCAGAAACTTATAGGGATGTTTTGGCAGAGATATTTACAAGGCTACACTACAAGTACACGTCTCCAACAATAATAGCACCATTGCAGCACATCAATACGAATCCACAAAGGTGCAACTCTCAAGCAGACGCTCGTCCACAGCGTCTGCTAATAATATCAACAAAATAGATGGAGCAGTATTATTAGGCGGAATCCCAGAATATCCCAAATTTCATGTTCAAAACAGATCATGTGAAGCGAGGTGAAGGAGAACCCTACCACCAACGTTATATCCCTATTGGGACAAAAACGCCATCGTTAAGCAGTGCAGCACGGATGTTTGCGCTAGTAGGCACGCTCCTTCCGGGTTGAGGCAGCGGCAGGACTTCAAGGTGAAATTAGACTTAGACCTACTTCAAGACAGGGTGTTCGCTCTATGGGATGATTCTGATTCTGGTTGTGTCCAGGTGGAGTTGTTATCAACACTACTTGGACTGTTTTGTTTTGATTTGCTTTGTTAGGCTACGATTTTTCGGGTTAGTTCTGCTGTTCCTTGACTATATCGTTTGCTGTTTGGTTCGCTGGGGCTTTTTTCGTGTAGTCGCAATCCCCTAATAATATTTAATAATAATTCTACTAATCGGAATAACAATTGTTAGTTGATTTTTCGCTGTTACCAGACCCAGATATCGGCTACAAGACATTGCGCAGTTGTTCGTCTATTTTGCTTTGGTTTTCCCGTCAGACGTGTTTTTATTCCTTGCTATCGTTGATCTTCTTTTCCCTGGACCACGGTGTTATCGTAGTATTGTTCTTTTCTGAGAGTCTTCGGAATTACGAGGAATCATAGACTGAAAAATAGGAAGACAAGACAATCCAACAACTTACACAACAACAACACTGAATTGGAATATCCACCCTGCTATCCTATACAATAACACAACCATATCAACTCCGTAGTATACAACTAGTATCGAATAATCGTTACTCTAATATTCAATAACTGACTTTTCCAAAATGCCGAATATCGACTACATCGTCACCGCCGAGTTCCACATCGACAAGGGCCCCTCGCTCATCTACCAGTATCCCAGTGACCTTCCAGGCTTGTCCAACTTGTACTTCTTGCCGGAGCTCATGTTGCCGGACCAGATACACAAGCGTGAAGACGACTACACTCTCTTCATACTCTACAGAAACACCTATACGGGTGAGTTCCAGTACTTGTTCAACCGAAAGAACTGTGAGCCGGAGCCCTACTTCCTCTATACCATCGTCAGCAATGTCAAGGACACGTCGTTCAAGCGAGGCTCCATCATCAAGTCGTTGTCGATCATCACCCGATTGCATTACTTCAAGAACTTGCGTCCCTTGATGTTGATATGCTTGGACAAGTACTTCCAGAACAACGACGTGTCCATCGTGCGCGAATTGTACGAGTCCATCAACGTCAACAATTTCAACATCTCCAACAGCGACAAGTCAATGTCCATCATCAAGAAGTTGCTCTTAACGTCCATCTTGGACCTTCCCATCCAGGACAAGATATACTACGACGACGCCTTCAGAAACAAGATCTTGAACATCTCCAAAGACAACCTCATCAACGAAGAGCTATTTGTCAGAAAGGATCTCAGCTTCAACTCCGTGATCCGATTCAACGGAATGACTATCCCCATAAAGATTCCAATGCTCGAGTTGCCAGATAATGTTGGTGATTACCTAAACCCCACAGATTTGAACTTCAAACCCAACTTAATCAGTCTTCTCAGCGCAAAATTGGCCACTACATATGTCAATAGTGAATTGACCATCTACGGACTTCAGACTCCTCCTATCATCATCTTGATCAACGCTATTTTGACAGGTAAGAAGATCATCTTCTTGAGTTACGACAATTCCTCTGGCCATATTATTGACTTTGTTCTCTTGACATTGAAGATCGTCACGGGTGGAGGCATTTTGAGTGGCTTATTGACCAACTACAACGTGTTTCCTATCATGGATGTCTCGAAGATAGACTTACTCGAAGAATGCGATTCGTACATTGCTGGAACAATCAATCCATTCTTCAAGAACAACGATAAGTTGTGGGACGTGTTGTACGACTTGGATACCAACGAGTTTCACATCTCGGAGGGCCAACACTCGAATTTGTTCGAATTGGACTTCAAGAATTCGATCATCTCTGAAGACGCCAAGTTTTTGTCCAACTTGCAATTGTCGTTGTTCAGCTACAACGACGATTTGACCACAATCCAACTCATTTTTAGAAGACATATCAACGAAATCGTCAGAATACTACTCAGTCTGAAGAACTTTAACAATGCATTATCACCTCGAAGCAAGGACTTGACGCTTCTTTTGGATGGAATTGGGTATAACTGGAGCAGCGACACCAACAAGTTGTTGGAGGTGTCGTGCTACCAATTGATTTCCAAGAAATTCCAGGACTTATTATACAATGAAAAGATAGTGTACAACTTGTTGTTGCCGAACCTTTCCAACGAATTGAACTTGATGATCGACTTGCATTACCACTTGCAGAGCTTGAACCACATATCGTCCAATTCAAAGGTCAACGAGAGAGAGGTGTGGTACAATATTCTCAAGTTTCTAATCAGTGGGAAGTCTCTTGAAATCTTTTTGCTCGTTACGTACTTGATTCCCCCTAACTCAGCTACTTCCTTACAATCGTCGTCGGTGCATGGAGGAAGTTTAACCATATTTGACAAGAACAAGGGCATTGAGTTATTGCTCCTCAACATGTTCAACCAGGACGATCAGGTCAAGAACAATGTCATCATGATCTTGCAAGAGTTGCAAGATAACTTTCTCTGTGGCTGGTGTCTCAGTAACTTCCTTAAGTCTAACTTGATCTACGAGATTGCATTCAACGACTTGACAAGTGATTCGAAGCAGTAGCACCGACAATATATTAAATACAACATATAAATATATTATAATACTTATTGTACAACATTAATATCTAGGTTATTCCCGTGAGTGTAATTTGTGTTCAAATATAATCACAACACATCTTCATTTACAATATTCTAAATAACTACTGTAAAATTTCATCTCACACACGGACTTTACTCAACTTAACTTTGCAAGATTGACTTTACGGTAATCACTACACATTCAACATGAACATAATAAACTGATTTCTTATTTATTCTATTATATACATGTATGTTGGTGTCGCTGACATTGTTCCCACAGCAGACTACCTAGAGTCTGCCAATATTCCGGGCTATTATTTTCAACTATAGCATAATTTCTGGTTTCGTAAGTCGATATTTACAAGTTTGCTAGCTCTTATCGGATTTGCTGGGTGTGTAGTATTCGGTTTCGTCATATTCTTTCTTAGTCCATTCACGATCAAAGACCGAGAACATCGACAATCGGTCACCAGGTCTTCTGGAAGAATACGAGTTTCCTGATCCTTGGTACTTGGAGGCCCTGTAGCCAGTTTCGTAGTTCATGGTAGGGTTGTTTGTGGGAAAACCAGGTCTTCTGGCGGTGATTCCAAACTCGTCAGTTTCAGAATCGGTTCTGGCATCGGTTTCTCTCTTGTGTCTTTCATCTTTGTAGGAAGCGATGTGTCTTTTCCCCACCATGAACAAGGTGATGGCTGCTACGCCGAATATGCCCAATTTGGACAAGAGACCGTTACGTGTTTCCATAGACATCTTGCGGTTACACAGAGCAAGAGAACATGGTATATGTGAGAAGCTTAGCTACTACTTTAATTCATTATGGCCAGTTTTTCAGTCGTGCAAAGGCCGTAGTCTCGCGCCTAGTCAGAGTCCGTAGTCAGATCAAGAATAAACCAGGGTAAAAACGGCGATGGAAACTGTATTAAGAGAATAGGAGAGAGAATTGTAAGTAAGTAGAATATCACTATACTTAGAATATGAGCACTTGGAATTTCCGTACAGATTTAGCAAATGGTCTTGCCAGTCTTCATTGAAAAATCCTGTTTAAACCCGGGCTACTTTCATCAAAAATCTACTTGATGATAAACATCGATAGTTGGTGAATGCAGTAATGCCAT
Source organism: Scheffersomyces titani (assembly GCA_030565185.1). NCBI lineage: Eukaryota > Fungi > Ascomycota > Pichiomycetes > Serinales > Debaryomycetaceae > Scheffersomyces > Scheffersomyces titani. Next base: position 108,980 of record JAJMBD010000016.1, on the reverse strand, counting down.
TCAAATGAGCAACTACAATCGGGACTATTGACTATTGGAGCTTACAACACTTGGTAGTATAGAACCATACATCTGTTTGAAACTCTTCGTACGACTTATTACATAATCAATATGAAATCGTTTTGTAGCGCAGAACGAATGAGAGATAGCCGAGCTAGTTCATCTACCTTCCTAATGAGGCAGTCTACAATATCCGACGCGACCCCACAAATCACCCATGTGAAATTTCTGAGTATCTCTTGTAACCACGGTTAAATGATCTCGATAGTTTTATTCCACTATGGAAAGGTCGTAGGCTCACGCGCTTTCAATAGATCGTATTGCGTGTTGATTGTTTATAAGCTAGGAAAGCCCGCCTGAACTGAATACATTTGTTTATACGAATCAGATTTAAGAGCAGCTCTTCCAAATATATACTGTTATTGCGACCTGCTCCAGTTATTTCCGCGTTCCATATTGAAAACCACCAAACGTATTGTCTCTATCGTATTAGTTGGAACTCATTGATTCTCAGTCGCTCTCGTATTCTATTGCAATTCTTCGATTGCATATCGTTCTTTTAATTTAATCTTTCCAATATGTCTGACCTCGAAATTGCCCATGCCATTGCTGGTGCCGGTGGTGGAGCCTTGGCAATGATTGTCACCTATCCCTTGGTTACGTTATCGACTTTGGCTCAAACAGCACTGAAGAAAAAGAGCCAGGAACCAAAGGAGGCTCCTCCTAAGTCTTCTATAAGTTCGACCACCAGAGAACAGATCGTCGCTGCCATAGTCAAGAGTCCTACCTTTGTAGCTGCCCAAGAAATTATCAATGACAAGGGACCCTTGGGCTTGTATGCTGGTTTGGAAAGTGCATTGTATGGTATAACCTTGACCAACTTTATCTATTACTATTTTTACGAACTCACGACCAACTTTTTCTTGACTCCTAGGGCCAAGAAACTGGGTAAAGGATTAACAGCTATCCAGTCCATTCTTGCTGGTGCCGTTGCTGGTGCCATCACTTGTGTCGGATCTAATCCGTTATGGGTAGCTAACACCAGAATGATGACGGAAAAGAAGTCAGGAAAGACCAAGAGCGCTTCCGCTTTCGCTACAATCTTGGACATCATCGAAAAAGACGGAGTAGGAACTTTGTTTGCAGGTGTTTTTCCAGCCTTGGTCTTGGTCGTCAACCCAATTATTCAATATACCATATTTGAGCAAATCAAAAATGTCATTATCGCTAAGAATGGTGTAAAGTCTTTCACAGCGGGCAAGGCATTTTTCATTGGCGCCTTTGGTAAGTTGATTGCAACTTTCTTGACTTATCCATACATTACTTTGAAGGCAAGAATGCACATCAAGAAGAAGGCCAAGGACGGTGAAGAAAAGGATGAATTATCAATGCTCGAGGAAATCAAGAAAATCATCAAAGAAGAAGGATTGGAAGGATTGTATGCTGGTTTGTCGGTCAAATTATTCCAGTCGATCAGCACTGCTGCATTCCTTTTCTACTTCAAAGAAGAATTATTATCAGGAAGTGTCAAATTAGTGAACATCATCACAATGTTTAAGGTCAAAAAGCAGATCAGGAACTAGATGAAACGAATATGACATCATAGACACTATCTAGAATTAATGTATATAAAATTTAACAATTTCTGTCCAGAATGCACGAGCTAAATTCATGTTCTCCGAAGAAAATGGAACGAATTAGATCATAATGACTTCTTTTTAATCCTGTAGCTTCATAAGCCCGTTCTCAGCTGTGTAGATAACTTTATGAGGGACGCAGATTATACGCTGGACGAAGGCTTTTGCGACAAAACAAGCGGGTACCTAGTCACCTCCTGATGAATACGAACTTTTTTGTAGCGATGCTTGTCTGGAGAAATTGATGGATATTTTTTCACTTATGACCCGCCGGGCGGCTCCCAAGAATTGATAATTGCCTCATAGCGAAACGAGTTTTGTGATGAATTAAGTAGTTTTTGAATTCCTCTTGCCTGGATAGGCAGCCCATGATCCAGCTTCCGAGAAAAATTAGATTAATATGTGGTATATTTCCGTAAGTAGTTAAGGGTCCATGAACTAATGCCAGTGAACAAAATATTTGATTACTACACTATGCAGTCTTATGGCTCCACCTGTCTTACTTGAAATTATACTTTTTTTTTCGGCGATAATCTGATAATTAAATTATAGGGGATTGATCGGCCAAATGGGAAATATGGAAATGTGGACTGAAATTCAGTCAGAGTTAAAATTTTGCGCGCGATGGTAAGTGGTTACGTCATAGTTGGCAATTGAATACGAGAGGCTGACTGTCCCTGCGGCAACAATAGCCCACTACGGCAATAGCGATTTAGTAAGTCAAAGATTGGTAACACAAGTAACAATAGATTTGGTTACAGTAAAATGTGTTTCCTTTACTGGATGCCTCAGGTAAGCCAAAAAGGAGAAAATAAAATGAGGTGCGGATTGTACCAAACAGTTGAGGAGAAAGCAAGGTGGGCCAACGTCTTATTCTGGATTCGACCTGTGCCAGGGACAACTGATTGTAAATGATTTTGAGTTGGCTAAATCGACATTTCACACAAATTGTATGACGAGATAGCGCCATCGGTATTTGATTAGAAATTATTTTGGGTGGTGATTGTGCATCAATAATTTTGATGCTCGACCAACGACACCTGGCAAACTACTTACCCATGGAAACATTATTTTATTTGTCCACCAGTAGGAGATGTATGGCCGGCAATAGCCGTAGGCTGACAGTGCTGTATAATTCGAGACGACGTCACTGTGTACGACATGAAATGAGAGGAGCGAAGGCACATGAAGTTAAAAAAGTTTAGATTACAAGAGGAAACGGAGTTGGTAAAAGTACGAGCGAATCCTTAAGAAATTAATTGCTCAATAAGCGCATATTTTGCCTACAGGGGCGTCGGTGATTGCAGTAGCATGTAACATAAAATACAACCTTGATATTGACGTAGAATTTATGCTCGACAAGGGTGTGGATATGGGATTTGGTCTGCCAGTGGGGATGTGAGCGAAAAAAAATATGGTAACTGCAGCTGACAGTGCATAAAGTCAGGACCAGAAGTGTCATTAATTCAATGTCAAGGGGTACAGAGGGGAGTCCGTCAGTGACATCAGGAAGATAGAATCATATCTAAGCTCGGCCACAGCAAACTTGTAGCTTAGCAATTGGACCTTATTATAAGCCTCAATAGTGTACCATGTAACCAAAAATAAAAAGACAGAAAATGATTCACAATATTTTTTCAGGAAATTTTTGGTACCTTCGGTTTGGATGGTCTAATTATAGTGATGGGACAAATGAATCGTGCATTGGAACGCAAATAATTCAGTACATACAGGCAATAACTGTCTCGGTTTCGCACCGGCAATATTAAATAATTAAAAAGTTCACGTTTGTACCACTCTCTTTTCACATCCTCCTGAATCTAACTTGGGCCCGACTGATTGCTTATTTGAGATTGACAACAATTACATGGTGTAAAATTGTTTGTGCTAGTTAGAAGTGTGCTTCTTTTTTCGGTCAGTTTTCTCGTCTCTTCTTATTTAGTTGTCATATATTAAATATTGCCTTAATAATTCATTCCTAGTTCATTTGCTCGTTTGCTCACTTGCTTATACTTTTCCATTTCTTCAATTTTGCTTTCCACCTGTGGTTAGTTACCGGACTCCCACATCCAAACCCATTCCAAGACGTTCGAGTCCTACATTTCCACTTACATATCACAGGCTGTTGTGCCGAAGCGGAGTCTACGAAAAGATCTAGGGGTTTTCTCCACTTGCTGTCTGCAGCGTACCGAAGATCCACCCCAAAAAATTGTCGAGCAGATTTAAAGTCTCCCAACCAGCTATCCAACAAGTTAATCCACTCTCGGACATTGCTGTCAACCTGTCAGCCGTGCTTCAGTGTCAATTGCATTGTTTTTCTTGCATCTGAATAATATATGTCAAACCCCATCAGTACTCCGATCCAGAGTCAGAATTCGGCAGATTCGTCCACCACATCGTCGTCACGTCGACCGGTGGCCAGAAGGGCTTGCCTATCGTGCCGCGAGAAGAAGATCAAATGCGACGGCGAACCCATCAGCACCATCATTTCTGTCGACGGCTCCAATAAGATCATCCCTCAGCTGACGAGAATATGCTCTAATTGTAAATTTCTCGGTATCGAATGTGTCTTTGTCCAATCCAATAGAGGCGGACGCCGCCGTAAACGAGCCTCCATCTCCCACGACATCGACGACCACGCCGAGGAGTCGTTCATCGGCGACCATAGTAAGAAATTCCAGCCCGACTCGACCAACTCAACTTCAATGTCAAATTCAACTTCCAGTTCTGCAACCGACTTGCCGTACCATATTCGCACAGGCAGTGAATCGGCAAATTATTCCGCACTGAGCCCTAGGCCGACCCACCACGAGCTGACTCTGATAAACTCCACTGAAAGACTCAATTCGTTCATACTAGACCAGCCACGAACTTCTCTGATTCTGTCATCACGGTTCAGACCTGTATCACCTGCATTTTCCTCGATATCGACACTCGAGAGACCACCCATGTACTTTTCGAGAGCAGAGCTGAATTCCGACTCTGTCTCTATTTCGTCTGCGAATTCTGCCGCTAGCGCTAATGCGCCAGTTACTCCGTACCATGAAGATTACGCAAGACAATATAACCCATACGGTCCCCCACCACCTCACCAGGGCTACCCACCTCCGCCACCACCACCTCCACCACATGGACATCATGACCACCATGGACCTCACGGCCACCACGGCCATCCGCACCACCGCTATGCACATTTCCACCATAGAGGTCCTGGCGGCAGTGGCAGAAGAGATTGGTTTGACCCCTACGGGACACCAGCTCACCCACACCAGGGTATGGGCTATGTACCTCCTCCATGGGCTAGAAGACCATGGGACACATGGGGACCACCACCTCCAGGGCCACCACCTCCAGGGCCACCACCTCCAGGGCCACCACAACCTCCTGCGCATTATTCCGACAACCATGTACCTAATAGAGAAGTTTACGATAACCCAGCACCAGGGCCAGTACCGGCGCATTCAGTACCTCCAGTACACCCTCAAGCTTCAGCTCGAAACCAATTACCGTCCGAATCTACGCCAATTCCATCCACTATCGCTACGTCCACAACTGAAAAAATAGAGATCTTAAATATCCAGACTAAATCATCCGAGACACCTCTTTCCACATCTCCCTCATTTCCAGCAACTTCTGCTAAACTTAACAGAAGTACTCCCGAGTCGTCGATAACGAATGAAGGTACTGGAAAGCCTCGTCTTCCTCCTATCGAAGGTATATCCATCAACCCACCCAAGTCTGCGAACTCTGAACATGGTTTCGCCGACACCGACAAAACGTCACAGATAGTATTACCGGGAATCTTGGGCACAAAATCTATTTCTATGGTTGGTGACGTCTTCCTGGCCACAGGGTATAATCATTCCAAGTCTTCTACGACGACGTTGGACTCTGCAAAAATTGAAAATGACTATCATTTAACTTCATCTGAACAAAAATCAAAGTTGCAAAATTTTCCTGATCCCATCAACGAACGGATTAATTCTGTATCGCTGTCTCCAGTACCACCATTTTCAGATTATGAATTAGGTCATTTCGAGCTTCCACCGTGGCATGTTTTGGCTCAAATATTGAATCTATACTATGCATACCAACATCCAAATCATAGACTTTTGGTGCCAAAGAAATTGCTACTTTCCAAATTATCGCTCCAGTATTCGAGTTCAATTTTGCATGCTTTGATCGCTACTACTTTTCCCTTGTTGCTGCTGTTCAATGTCGATGTTCCTAAAACTTGCGATGAAAACTTTTGGATTGAAAAGGCTCTCAAATACTGGGATGACCTAAATGATTTCGGTATAATTTTAACCTACAGTTTACTTTCAAAAACTTCATTATATCGTTTCAGTTCGTCAAAACTAAATGAATTTAATATCAAAATTTGGGAAACAATTGACTACAATAATTATGTGGAAATTTTCAACTACACTAAATTCGAGTTGGAGAATATAGAAAAAAGCAAAACTTATACATCCAGACAAGTATTCGAAAGAGAGCTGATCATAAATTTAATTTGGAATTTTTATGTAAACGATCTCATATTATTCAGGTTTAATTTGGGAAAGCCGTATTTCAAATTGTCTACCCGACTCCAGGATTTTAAATTTAACTACGAATTGGACATATATCTGAATAAGTTCCTTTTACCACTGGAATTTATCATAGGATCAGAAAGAACAACATGGACAGAGTTGAATGATTCTACCATAACTCCATCAAGCTCTAATTCGGTTATAATTTCTGCAAAGATTCTCGAAAATGTCATGACGAAAATTTCCAACGAAGAACTCACATCCGAAGACTTGTGTAATAAAATTCCTTCCAATCATTCATTCATAAAAAGAATTTCTGACAAATTTGTTACTGTCGATCACTTCAGAAAATTGATAATTATTGATACTGGATATTTGCTTTCCAATTTTATATTGAAGATAGCCGTGATATTGGAGAATATTTATTTACTCGATGAGATTCTTATTTTTAAATTGACGAAGCTGATAAATTACTCCAATAAATTTGCATCAGATTTCATTCCTTTGATTTGCGATGTGGATGTCAGCGATATTATCAAATTTGAAAATGAAGGAAATGGCCACAAAGTTCTAGAGTTAATTACAGAAGAGAAGTGGACCACGTTTTTCACTTTGATTCAAAATGTACTGGATTTCATCCATGTGATTGATGTTATTGATCTTGAAAAGAGTGGCCCGGAATTGAGCTCGTATTTGGTCGCTGTTGGGCCAACAGAAGAAGGTGAATCAGATTATAGTCAAGCTTGGTTCGAAAACTCACATTTGCATACTACCTTGAAAGAAGCATGGCTCAAATTCCCCGACTTCACTCTTGTTGCATCATGCACTGTATTATCTGTTATCAGCAATTTGGTTTTGCTTACCAAGTATATCAGTGTTGAAAAATCTCCAGCCAGTGGAGATAATCCATCTGCTTCCATTAATATTAAGTTTCTTGGATCAAGCCTTGAAAAAGAAATCAGCATTTTGGTTGACGACGAAGCAATCAGGAAATTTAATTACGAACATTTGCTAAAGAAATTGTCGACATTGGTTGAGTTTATCAAGGCCAAATTACAGATCACAAACGAATCTGTTGTGACAAGCACTATCGTTAAAATCAACAAGATCAGCCACTATCTCAATGACATTGCGACGAATCAATAATATCAGAGGATAACAGACCGATCTTAAAAATTTCATATGAACCCGAGATCAGGGTTCAAGATTATATAATAAAATTGAGACCACTGCAAAAAGCAAGGGCCCTATTAAAACGTACCTCCACTTGGACAGAAGGTTTCGACTTCATCACAACATTGCACATTTTATGACAACTTCACTTCTTCAGCCTTGGGGGTTTAATTTCAATGTATTTTGCATTCATACGAATTGTATAACTAGTACTGTATTACCAATTGCATATAGACTTTTTTATAGTAATAATATTTCCATGAGTTTATCACATTGTAAATTAGAACATTGTAGTTCAAGAAAGTGGGAATAGCATTTAACGAGGACAAGCTGCAAGTTGGATATATTTGGCGGAATGTGGTGGTCAGCAATAGAAGGGATACCGTCGCAGGTCACTTCAGCAATATGTTACCCTGGTAATACACACGGCCATTATATTTGATTTACAGTTCAGCAAGGAACTGCAAGTTCCGAATTGGCAGAAGTTCAATTAATTCGAAGACAGTCGAAACGAGACTAAACTGAATTCTACTAGTTGAATACAGTACGGCAAGGGCACCACGACTGTAACTTCAGTTACTAACGAGTGAGTAAGGCAAGCGCCAACAGTAGCGCTAACAATAGACTCTATTTCTCATGGTAGGGTATATAGTTGATTGCATATATTTTACGGAGGAATTATTATTCGGGGAAGCGGCGGCTAACTTATTTTGTGGTGTGTGGCTTATTCTGGTTTTTATTTACTCTAGCTCAATCGAGTATAGCAGTATCATCTACATGTTGATCTGGTGATGAATTATTATTCAGTTACAATGTGGTAATGCGCAAGAACTCAAGAAGTCAAAAATATCACCAAGCGCTACCGTGTAGTACGACTGTCAGGACGCACTGGGTTCCAAAATAAAAGTATATCTACAGCACTAGAAATGTGTCAAAGTCTTCGCATATACAGGATTACTTCAGTGAAAAGTACGGGTGACATTACTCACGTGATGAACTAGATGGTAGCACTGCCAAGCAATATCTACTATTGCTCCAGAATTGTATGGTTGTGGATTTAGCACCCACGTTGAAGACTAATGAATGGCTATTGGACAAATTTATAAGTAGACATACAAGTGATCCACAGTTACCCCTGAAAGTAACAGCATTCTCTGCGGCTCCCACTCGTTTAGTTCGGCTAGAAATTATTATATAAGGACTGAAGCCTTTGTACTTGAAAATCACTTATTACTGAGAGTTAAACTAGAGTCTGTACTGATTTTAGAATTGAGCTGCTACTCAGTTGCATTAGTCAATTACATAAGTACGAACTTCAACAACTCCAGATACAAATTGACAATTACGAACAGAATGATCTCAGTTTTCAGACCTGTGGCTCGTTCGGCAATTATTTCTCCAGTTTTATTTGATTACGATGGAAACTCGGAGACTACGCCCATTTTGCCATTTAACTATACGGTTGAAGGCTTGACTAGAGATGTTTACGTTAAGCCTCTTCATTCTCACAATGACTACTGGAGATCCCAACCTCTTTTCGATGCTTTGAGCATTGGTGCTGTTTCTATCGAGAGCGACGTCTGGTACTTTCCACAGGGATTCAATGTTACCAGAACTATCACTGAGACTACTGATGATGACCTCAGCTTGTCTCAGACCAACATAACGCACAGATTTAGAAATAACGAAGTATATGTGGGCCATAGTCAAGTATTTTTACAGCCAATCAATACGTTGTTCAACTTGTACTTGAACCCACTTTTTGATTTCTTGACCTACGTGAATCCGGTATTCACAGTTTCTGGAAATGTCATTTCTACTAGTGATCATCTCTACAGTGTTTTCTACAACTCGCCGGAACAGCCATTGTTGCTTTGGTTGGACTTTAAGACCAGTCCTAACGAGACCTATGATGCTATCAGACCATTGTTGCAGCCATTTATTGACAACAATTTTCTTGCCTACTACGATGTTGAAGCCGACAAACTCGTTCCAGGACCTCTTGTTATCACCATCACCGGAAACTTGCCACTTGAAAAGGTAGAAGCAGAGTCTAAACGTTACACATTCTTGGACGGGCCTTTGAAGTACTTCAATTCTTCTGCAAACGAAGCTGAATTGGAAAGATGGAGTAAGTTGTCGTATATAGCTAGTTCGTCACTTGCTGATTTGTTAGGCGATGATTACAAGTCCAGTGTTCACAGTGAATTTACCCCACTGCAAAAGAACAAATTGGGACAATTTTTTGACTCAGCCCACAAGTATGGCTTGAAAACGAGAATCTGGGGAGACATCACCTGGCCATTCAACTTGCTTAATTCACATTTGTTGGACTTCTACCGTTTGGGTTCCGACTTGTTGAACGTCGACGACTTACAGAAAGCCAAAGATTTGTTCCCAGCCGAGTTTGTCTACTCTGCAAATTGATTTACAAAATTAGAAAAATTTCATTACTTAGAAAAAGTGATTATTGAGTATATACCAAGTATTAAAAGTTTCCCTTGAATAAACTTGCATGGATTAAATGTTTCTTTTGAGTAACTCATATGAATAAAAGATTAATGCGTTGGCTGGAACACATCTGATTAAGGTGATGGTCAATCCATTATATAAGTTTGTGATTCCTCCCGGGCGAGCAAGAAGCATTTTGGTGAAGTCGAAGAACCCTATGGGCTTCTTGTTCGGGTTCAAAATATCATAGGTCTGGATGTTGGACTTGATTGTATCTACAGGGAAAACTGAGAAGTTAAATGTGATACCAGCCATTGCTCCACTGATCAACAACTGCACGTCTTCATTGATTCCCTTAGGCTTATGGATTTTGAATTGTTGACTAACATACTCATAAGTTCCGAACCAAATAGAGGTACCTACTGATTCTCTTACTAGTGTACTGGAAAGCCCGTTCCAGAGCCCGAAGACTCCCTTTTCCTGAGTCAAAATACGCTTGATCAACGAAACATATGAAACATGCTTGTGTTCGGCAGAAGATGCAAGATTGGCAACTTGAAGCTGACACTTAATGAGTTCGATAGGTGTCAAGACGAATGATGCGATGACTCCAGCAACACCTCCAGAAGCACATTTTGTCCAAAACGGTAAAGTTTGTTCACTATAGTTGAATTTGTTCATAAACAAGCTGGAGGTATAGTTGTAAGATGAGAAAAGTACTGCCGTTTCAGCACACGCTCCCATTATGGGCGCTTTCAAGCCCTTGTAGAAGCCGTTAATGATACCCTCGTTATGGTAGGTGTAGCGGATCATCTGGAGTGTGCTTATGGGAGTGGAATGGTGAGCTGATTGCAACCTGACCTTGATAGTATCAAATGGAAATTCTACAAGTTTTCCCATCATTCCCGAAATAGCACCGCAGGTGATTTCGGTCATAGCGTCGATCTTATGTTGCTTCGGTATCACCTTTTCAGCGATGACCAACTGTTCTAGTTCAGAAACTGACATTATGCTATATGTGAATAGGGTATTTCATAGAAATCGGATCAGAATAAATATGTAATACGTATACAATGAACTTCTAGGGGATCTTTGGCGCAAATGTTCTAAGATAATCTCTATAATCGATGTATCTGTAAGTGAGATTGCACTTCTATAGGAATAAAGAAATGAATTTGTGGAATAATTAGAAAACCAAAAGATGCAAACTGAACAATATAAGATGGAGTGGAAATGGCTGCACAGGTTTTTCAATAAGGCGGTTTTTTTCGCAATTCTAAATTTTTTTTAGGTTGCAATTGATGAGCTGTAGGCACATGACTGGCTCGATAAGTGATAAAGCTAGACGATCTAGAAAACGGTGAAGTTGGGATTGAAGTAGATATATTCAGAAATATGGAAAAAACCGATCTTCGACCTTTGAAAGTAAATGGACTGCTTTAAGTTTCAAAAACTTGAGGTGGAGAGATTATTTGGATTGGAAAGGGTAAAAAGCCTGAAAAATTTCAAATCACACTTCGAAAGATACTTATACGAAATTTAGACACATATAGATTAAAAATGCTAATTGATGAAATCCGTACTGGAGCTCGTACATGTACATTTACAATCGTAGTCTCTACACTACTTATTGTTACTTTTGATATATATTGATTAAACCATTATCGATAAATGTACAAAACTATAATATATGAACTTATAATAAGATGAAAAAATTATGGACGTAATCCAGTTTTAACAAACTTATCTCAATGGGATGAATCTGGCAGAAGCGTTACCAGCTCTACCGTGTCTGACTGGGGTGTAGGTGATGGAGAATTCACCCAAGTAGTGGCCAACCATTTCTGGTCTGATTTCAACGGTGTTGAAAACCTTACCGTTGTAGACACCAACGACGGAACCAATCATTTCTGGAACAATGATCATGTTTCTTAAGTGGGTCTTGACGACAACTGGCTTTTCGTTTGGTTGAGTGGCAGCTCTGGCAGCTCTCAACTTCTTGATCAAACCCATTGGCTTGGCGTCCAAACCTCTGGAGAATCTTCTTCTGACTCTGGCACTACACAACTTGGTGAATTCTTCGGTTGGCATTTCAACCAAGTCTTTTAAGTCGACACCCTTGAACGAGAAGGTCTTGAAGTTTCTCTTCTGTTTAGTATCTAAAAATTGTTAGTATTTTGCACGATTGACTAAGACGAACGCAACGGAGAACAGGATGATGATTCAAAAAGGAAAACACGGAATTATAATGATTAAGGTGGACTATTTGAGTCACTCTTCACTTTTCAATGGAGTCACATTTCTTTCTGCAAATTCTACAACAGATATGTTGATGATGATTTTAATGCACATTCTACGTTTGGTTGGCGAGTAAGAATTTTTCACTCGATTCGGAATTGGATTCTTCAAAAGTTCGACTCTGGACGATTCGGATCCATGTCACTTCTACGCCATCAACCTGGCTAGTTTCGTATGACTCTCGTTGCTGTGTGGGTTATATCTGTATATTGCTCTGATGGTCTGTAGTTTTTCAGATTTTTCACTCCTCTATTGGGTCACCGGAGGGGAGCTCGGAGGATCTCTGTTGGCTCTGCTGTTGAGTGTTTCTCCATTTACATTTGTTGTGTTTCCTTCACCACTGTCTCTGATACGATATGACGATGTCTACATACTAGTTTCAGCCATATTGATTGATTATTGATGTAACTAACAAGCAAACAAAAAAGAAGAAGAAAGTAAAATTTTTATGTATGGTGAACGGAAGTGCCTTGAAAAAAATTTTGGTGGAGCGCGGCGCCGGGTGCAGGAGAATTAACTATGGGAATCCACAAAAGGAGCGACTTTGCTTAAGTATGACTCCCATAGTTAAGATTTGATTGTGCGAAATCTACAGCGAAAAATCCGACTTGCAGGTTGAGAACGTGGACTGCAGACAGTACAAAAATCTCACACAACGGTACACAAAGATAACGTCCGGATTAGGAAATGCGACTGTGACTGCTTTTTTTCTGAGGCTGCACACACTACCGTCCATTCTGTACTACTACAGTGCGACCAAAACATGCCCATACAAGAAATTATTATTGTTGATCATGTGACCGAATTTCTCACCATCTCGCAGCTTCGGTTGATGTTCTGCACACAGGCCGGTCCTCCAAAATTTTTCACTATAGTTTCTCTCTGGCACCAGGTTGGTTCAGCTCTTCTTATTCTATTATCATACTACTAAAGGATAGTCTGCCGTTAGATAGCTTAAAAGTGATTATTCTAGTTGAACGTATAAAATGAAGTACTTAGCCGCTTACTTGTTGTTGGTCCAAGGTGGAAACGCCTCTCCATCTACCGCTGACGTTTCTGCTCTTTTGGAAACCGTTGGTGTTGAAGCTGAAGAATCCAGAGTTGCCTCTTTGTTGGCCGAATTGGAAGGTAAGAATGTCAACGAATTGATTGCCCTCGGTAACACCAAGTTGGCCTCTGTCCCATCCGGTGGTGCTGCTGTCGCCTCTTCTGGTGCTGCTGCCTCCTCTGGTGCTGCTGCTGAAGAAGCCGAAGAAGAAAAGGCTGAAGAAGCTAAGGAAGAATCCGACGATGACATGGGTTTCGGTTTGTTCGATTAAGCAAGCAGTGTACAAATATAGTCTAACAAGTTGGTTGTCGAACCGATTTTACATTGGGGTACTACATAGCTGTTATATTGGTCATTTCTCTTAATCAAATAAATAAAAAAGTATGAATCAATGTAGAATAGACGTAGCCACGAGTATTAAATGAATGTACAATGTAAGATTAATGCTGTAACTATTCGTTTATTGTTCATTATCTGTTTACTAATATTCCTCCAACCAATGCAAAAGATATTTACTAGCTACCATTAACAATAGCATAGCTACAATATGGAAGATTGAAGATAGCACAACAATACCTCCAACTTAGTCTGCTGTAACTCATGTTCTTTTATTGATCTTCGCCAACTCCTCCCGCAACTCACGGGTACCAATGTCTGAACTCGAGAGCTTGTACGAGAGCTTTTCCACCAAAATCCGGAATCGGTTGATTTCACTCAATAGTCCCCTAGCACTAGAGTTGTGGTCATTGGTGACTAGATTAGACTGGAGTTGTGAAACTCCACCCACTATCTCATCTTCTTCGTCGCTATCATATATTGCTCGAACTACTTTTCGGTTCTCTTCTGGTAGATTTATTCCCAATGTATTCTGAATCTCATTCTTGAGACTCTTCAAGTACTGGAATTTATCGAAAAGATACAGAAGCTTTCTGTGTTCGTCTATAAGAGATAGTCTGAGTTGGTCGTATTTAGCAAGCAACTGGTCTATTGTTTCATTTCGACGTAACTGCCGACGAACTTCTTCTTTCAACTCCTCTGTATACTGACCACGTAGCTTTCGTGGGGAGACCGGCTCCTCTACCCTGGCTGCATCATCTTCTATGAGTATATTTTCGTTTTCGTCGGCTGTCGATTCTTCGTCTGAAGGAACAAACAAGTTGATTTCGTTTTCGTTATTCAGGCTGTCGTCAACGATCAAGTACTGGCTCTCTGGCAACTCCTTGATCAACAATTGGAACTGCCTGAGCCTTGACTTGGGATCCTCGTTCGAAATCTGGTCGAAGTCAGGTAGAAGCAACGGGCGTAGAATGTATCTGATCTTAGCCAATTGTTCGTTAACTATGGCTAACTTGTACAGCTCCAACTTCAAGACCTGTTGGACTATCTGGTTGGTGACCTGCGCCAGAAATTGTGCCGAGTTGTGTCTTCGTATCCTGGCATTCGTTTTCTGGAGCACTTTCTGAAGTTGAGACTCTGAAATGGAATCGGGACCATATTCCAGTTGCAATTCTGCTACTAAAGCACGAAGCAGATCGTCTATCACAAGCGGCTGGTTGAGCACTTTGACCTGCTGGTCAATGAACCGTTTGGTGTAAAGATACGAGTCCATCCTGGGTGTTTCCGATAGTTGAATCTATGTTGGATGTTTTGCGAGTAGAGAAATCCTTAACTCAGTGAGTAGTTTAATTGCGTGTATTTAAACAAAGGGCAATGTATATAAGGATGGCATATACACCAGAATCTTTGTGAGACTTTGTAAAGTGTATAAGATAGAAGAGAGTAGATTATAGAGGAATTAGCGAGAATTGAAGAGTTTGAATATATATATATATTATATTTATTCAGCACTCTGCGAGGACTTCAGAGTATTGAGCAAATGTATTTGTTCTCTGCGTCCGCAATGTACTAGTAGTTCATATTCTACAGAGCATCAACATAATCCATATGGTGGTTATATTTCAATGTTATCTATCGAATAGTCCGGCGATGTTGTCCCTAAGGCTTTAGTTATCTCTAAATTTTTGATTTATTCCAGCGGAACAGTCATTTTGCAACTTGTTCAAGACTCACAAATGTACGAGATGAAAAAAATAAATCCGCAATCTAATTAACTTCTGACCGCAGTCTTGCAGTATGTTTATAGGTTCTGGCCGCGTCTACGGTATCTACTCTCTAAGAGTTGCAAATTGTAAGTCTGTCGGTAGACAAGAAGTAGAAATCAAGATTTGACAGAGGAATGAAAGGACATGCGTAAATAATTTTTTGACAAGATAAACGTGCGCAATTTTGCATTAATTAACAGCCACAAAGCTCGGTTAAAAATAATAATTGCACTATTGCAGTATGAAAGATAAGAGTAAATGAATGCAACTAATGTTAAGATTGCAAGCTCTGTTTCCACTATATCTGTACGTGATGGAATAGCGATCTGATAGTTTATGAGTGGCAATGTTTTCGCCCGCAGTTGATGTCCCCAATGCGCAAATCGAATTTCATCTCCCTATTTATGCATATCTGCGTCAACTTGAAGAAATCTGCCCCTAAATGGTATTGGCTTTGGTATTTAAGTGTAGCTTAATTTAGTGTTTAATTGAATCCAGAGTAATCAAATCATATGAGCGACTAATGTCTTCTGTTGTCCATCACAGCACCGCGTCCAGTATCGCTGTCAACTCCAACATTGCCCGGACTGAGTTGTTGGCTACTAAGCCTTTCTTGTTCCGTCTCTATGTGTTTCCGTTCGCCATAGTGTATTCAGTTTTCCTTGAGATTTACTTCTTTCACTACGACAAGTATGCTGTCGGAGAGGAATGGATATTTGACTATTTGAAGACAATCATGTATGTGAACATGCTTTTGTGGTTGTTATCCCATTGGATCATTTACATCGATTCTCATATTTACTCAGTTGTGAAGACGATTGCTGAAGCCAGCCATATCAAAATTACGCCTTCCCCAAATCTGGGAGTCGTTGGAATTTGTCCAATTTCCAGAGAAACATTCAATGATGGTGATAAACAAATTTCGTTTTTGTATCAGAAACGTCGTCATTTGCTCAATGCTGAATCTCAGGTGTTTTCACCTCCTACTTTTCCCGTTGACGAGGAGCCTGACTTCGCTGACTTCCAGAACTCGACTGGGTTGCTGGGCGACTTGACGAAGCTTGAAAGAAAATTCGGTGAAAACAAGGTTGATATTCCTGTTCCTAGCATCTTAGAATTGCTCAAAGAACATGTTGTAGCTCCTTTTTTTGTGTTCCAGATCTTCTGTGTATCTCTTTGGTGTATGGATGCACTGTGGTCCTACCTGTTATTCTCGCTATCTTTGGTTGTCATTTTCGAATTGTACTCAGTCTTCCAGAGGAGAATCTACTTGGCCAAGATCCAGAGTTTGCAGATCAAGCCTTACAATATCTACACTTACAGGAGCAATGTGTGGTTACAGGTGAAAACTACAGAGTTGCTTCCTGGCGACTTGGTGTCTATCACCAAAACTAGCGATGAATCTGCTCTTCCATGTGATTTAATCTTAGCTGACGGTGCTATTGTCGTCGACGAGACCATGTTGTTTCGTAGATCTAGAGCTTCTTTGAAAGAATCGATCAAGTTGAGACCTGGTTCTGAGAAGTTGCTGCCGGATGGATTCGACATCAACTCGATATTGCATCGCGGCAGTTCGGCTATGATAGTGACCAAGCCAGAAAACCCCATAGTACCTCTTGCTCCTGATAATGGAGCTCTAGCCTATGTGTCCAAGACAGGGATTGAGACTTTGCAGGGTTCGTTGGTTCGTAGGATGATTGTAAGCAACAAAATAGTTGCGGTTCGAAAGGTTGCATTGCTCGTCTCCTTGTATGGGATGCGATTTGTTCTTCCTTCCTCATTCTTCAGTTCGTCATTTGAAATCTACATTAAGTATAACGGTGGTACTCAGAGCGGAATTAGAGAAGGAAAGTCGTGTGAAATATATGGCGATCAACTAATTTGATATATAGAGAAGAATTTACATTTTGTCTCAATTGGGAGTAACAAACTTGAATCCAATAAATGAAGGCATATTGCGGTCAATAAGTAAAAAAAGTAAAAAATAGTGCAATACATGAGTCAAATATTCTACAAATGGCTATCATCAGGCAATCTAATAAAAACAAGCGTTTATCAGTGGTATGTCATCTCGCATGAAGGCGGAATCTGGAATATGTGGAAATACAGTCCGCGGTCTGGGATACTTGTTTAGCTTGTTTCCCACTGTTACCTTTGCATTAGGCAAGATCGATCTGAAACTTGATCGGGAGAAAATTCAAATTTTTGGTGGTATGTGAAGAATGGTTGGCTGCGAATTTTGTTGCTGCTGCGAAGTGGCACGCAAAATGACCAATTCCGAAGATGCCATGAGTGTAATTATAAAAGAGCTAGTAGAGTTAGCCAAAAGAAGAAGGAAATTGGAAGGAAAATACGAGGACAAGTAATAGCGAGACTATGTCTCGACAATATTTGGATTTCCTCGGGTAAAGGAAATGCCGATTCTGCTGGACAAAGAAAGCAATACCGACTCTCGGAACGGATCCCATTAACGGCAAAAAGAGAACTAATGCAGCCTCATCACACAAATAAAGTAGACCGGAAAAGGCGAACGGGAAAAACAGATTTAATTGATCAAAAATTGTACAAGAATAGTGTGGAAAAGTAAATGGAGTTTTCCGGGAAGCGGTAAAGAGCATCAGAATCAGAATCAGGAAATGAAGATGAAACGAAATAAAATGAAATAATAAGTACCATGTATGCATAACCATTATTGACTTACAATACCTGAAATAAAGAACGAATCAACAATAGAATCCCCCCATAGCTGAAATGAACGAAGAATATGTCCGAACATATACGAACGATTCGCCAGAACAAATTGATTCGGAATTAGCGCTGAGGTGTCATATTTCCATCCGATGAAGCACAATTCCGGCTCATCACGATGCACCTGACAATGCAGGCGGGTCGGCTTTGTTAACAGGACTTTCTCTATTACTGTGGCCTGTATAGGCGCACGTCAGATTCAATTGCAATGAGGGTCCAAGATGGTTGTAGAGTCCCTCTTAAGGGGAAGCGGGTCTCTGGACACTTAACATATGAGATTGGTTCTGGTGTGCCGGGGCTCAGCCTGAGATCACTCCACTGAATCACCTGTGGAACCACGCAGTTGTTTTCTCGTCCCTCCGGTATGAGCTATTGTCAGGTAAAGAGATGACAATGGTGGAGGAACAAAGAGCACTGCACACTGATATGTTAATTATGCTTTTTAAACCATGAAGTTTATTAGGCGACTGGCCAAAATAAATCTGGATAGAGCTCCTGTTCGCTAATTTTGCTAGCTTGAGGAACCAGTCCAGAATAATAGGGTAGCACAATTATTCCTGAACACCATTTTAATTCTGGGATGTTCAGAATTTTCCATCCACATCCGCACCTCCCTTATCAAACAGCCTGGTCCTCCAATTTTAGAGAATTAGGAGCCACTGCATATCTCTGATTCCATGATCTCTGCACTTCATTTAGTGCTTTATTCAGGAATGTGTATGGGAGTCATATCTGGCACTTGTTTTATGAACTTCTGTTGACACCTGAACTTGTTCTCCAACAATAATCTGCGACTTTTCATTTTCTTTTAGATCTTGTTCTGGATCTCAAGCCTTGCTTGAAAAAGACCATCCTCACTTAGCAAGGTTCTACTTTGACCTGGTTGGACGAGTATTGACGACTGGAGTATCCCTACACTGTCCTTCGCAATGTCTTTCATGTGATATTAAAACAATAGAACACGCAATGAAAAGTTGTCAACACCCATATTGGGCACCACTTCACCAACTGAAATATACGTTACAAGTTAATTTCAGAGTTTTTATATGCTGCCTCTCCTGGCAGGTTTGTAAGGATATGTTTCTCTCAAAGATATTTGTAAAGGTGGGTTGAATTACGTTCGAACCCTCAAAATTGTCAGTGAGTTCTCTTCTCCTTTTGTTTTAGTAGAACATTGACCCTCTCATAATGAAATTCTTGTACTTCGTCGTCTTTCTTAGTATTAGAATTGCATTATTTCAGCCATTGACCAATTCGAAAAATACCAAAATGGTGTGCTGTTGCAGCAATCCATTCATGGACTATCATCCTCTTGACCTGATCCGAATACCTATTGTTCAGTAGAGGCCCAAGCATCAAGATAGGATTCAGTTGATTTTGCCTCACATAGTATCTGCATTGGAGCGATTAAGAACCGACAACACTGTAAAGCCCTTCAGATTCAGACGGAACGAGACAACTAAGACTGCAAAATTATACACTAATGATTCTACATAGTTCGGGGCAAATAGTGGAAACATTACAGGTGTTTGTGTCTGTGAATGCAAAACTTTTCTAAAACAGTCAATTAGAAGCAGAGAGTATTCCTTAACAGAGAGACTATACCAACTCAAAAAAGAATTCAACAATACTTAGATTTGTCTTCGCGTCAAATACTGTATAGCTTCTGCACTATACTAATCGTTGGGCTACCACTTTCTGATAGGGGAGGTGCGAGAAGGTTGGTATATACTGTATGGTAATACACTGTTGTACATAATTTAATGAATTATGGTAAAAAAAATATGTATGATAATAAAGCAAAGCTTTATAAATAATAACGAATTGCTTCAAATAATAACTTATAGCTTTAATTTATATTATCTGTCTTGTGCCGGCATCACGATATTATATATAGCTACAGCTGTCTCCGGCTTGACAATACTCAAACTATATTATCCCGTCCTTCATAATAATATTTATTTATAAAGACCCTCGGAATAATATCCACCTTTTTCTAATTATTACACCCATTAAAGAACAACTATCCCATTCATTTGCTGTCCCTAAGCATTTCGAACGAACACCTAGTCTAGCCCTCCACCCCTCAAGCGTTCCTCATTCTGCCGTGCTGGCTATTTACGTTTCAGTTGTTTTTACTACAAAAACATCATCTCTGGCTTAACTAGACTTTTACTTTCTTTTCTTCACGTAGCCTTACCCTCCCCTGTCCTTCGATTAACGACAGTCCCCTTAAAGTTTGACCAGTGCGGATCTGTGACCACGACAACATTAACCGAGCCGTTGCAGTTTCAGGATCTACTTCGCTTGTACAACGTTTCATTATCTGCCATCAGTCCTTGGTGTGTTTAATCTGTCTCAGCTCGACCTCAGAGTCAATTTCGTATCAAGTCAGATTCAAACCGGATTTAAATTAGTGTCCGTTTCAAGTGACTCTGTCTTTTTCATTTCCAACAGCCGACATCTATAAGTAGCCCATCTCAGCCTTGTTGATCTTCGTATTAGTATCTGTGTTTTTATCTTTCTGAGACCATACATAATTCGTTTACAACATTGTGATTCTGAGAGTCTATCTATTTCGTCTCGTCTATATTCTTATCTTCGTGATTTCAATACGGTGATTCATCAACTTCTGTGATTCACCTATTTACATTCTTCGTTACTTTGCCAGCATCCTGCCATTGCGATATTCCCACTAGTTTCGCTAGTACGCCGCATTGGTATTGTCACAGTTACATCCTTTCTTGTTGATCCCATCCGATCACATCTCTAATCTCAGCCCAGACTCCCTCGATGTCTTCGCAATGCACAAACCCACCAACAAACGAAGTAATTTCCAGTTCACCTACGATGCCGACAACTACCTACTTGATCTCGTGTTCAACTACCGGGAAGACATATTTACCCGTGGAAACACCATCCGAACTTGGGAACAAGTGCTACTTAAATTCAACCAACGGTTCCAGACGAATATTGTCCAGAGCCGAACCATCAATAACAGGTTTAAAATTCTCCGTAAAAATCTCGAGAATAAATTGCTCAGCGAACAGCACCCCATCACCGAACTTAACCTTAACGAAAACGAAAAACTACTAGTCAGTCTAAATGAGTACATAAGCAGACGTAAACGTTATTCACTTCCTCTGGACTCGGATCCTGGCAATTTACTGAAAAAGCAGAAAAAGTTGTCCGACAACGATTCCCAGATTCTCGCTGATGAGAGACCTGATAGCGCATTTGCTTCACCAACCAATACGACTATGCACTCTGATATCACGTCTATGTCGCCTAAGATGTCCAATACGATGTCTTCAACGACGACTGGAAAGTCTTCAGATTTCATACTGTCTGGTTCACCAAAGTTCGCCGAGGCTGGTCCTCGAGTTCTTTTCCCAAATCCAGACCCTCATAGCCACATCCATGACGTCCAGCAGCAAGGAGTTATGTCGGGAGCGGGTCAAGTAACAGACCCTTTAGCTTCTGTAACACTGTATACCATGAACACTCCCCAGTTGCAACCGGGATTGTCAGAACTGAGTCTCCTTGTATCACCACACTCTCTGGTAATGATGGCTCAACAGACTGTCCCACCGGCTCCACAACAGTCAGGAGCACCTCATACCCAACAACAACCAGGACAGCCGCAGCAGCAACGGCAATCGCAGCAACAGCCTGGGGCTATGCAGCGTCTGCTATCTTCTTCACGTTTACTGCCCTCTTCTAGTATTCAGTTCCCGGTAGCTTCTTCTCTATCTGCTCAATACATGGGAACGAGAACCATAGAAAACCTCCCAAGTGCAGTTTCCGAGGGGCCGAAGCAGCTCCCACAACAGCAGCAACAGCCTAGCATGATTGAACCTGGAACGCGGAAAAGGATGAGAAGTTATCCGAAGTCGTTGAGCCAGCTCGCTAATAACCAGGAGCTACTAGAGCAATATCTAATAGCTCAAAACGAACACAACTTGCAGATCAATGAACTACGAAGGGAGTTGCGGGACTTCAAGGACGAGGTCAACTTCAAAATGAAAAACATTCTTACAGCCATAGAGCACCAATCAAACTCGGTATCCATCAAGATGAGCAACTTGTTTGAACTCATGATGACCAGAAAGGAGAACGACGCCAAACTCGTTCGCATCGCTAAGGAACTTGAGCTTGGTGCCATGTCGGAATTCGGCCAACAGCCGCAGTCAGAACAATCACAGGGTCCTCTTCAGCATTCCGAACATCACCAACCGACAGGATACGATGACGATACAGAATGAGCTGTTGGTGTGATAAAAGTAATATCTCTGCTGAAAAATTGTTCAAAAGTTATTTTAGTTCTTCAATGTAGTAATATCAATTATTATAGCAATTGTATAGTAATTATCAAGAAACTTGCTAAAAAAGTAGAATAATAAAAACAACGCTATATTGAAGAACATTACAAGAATCTTCAATAATTATCTCTCTTTCTTTACTATTTGTTTCGAAACTAATTTCTACCTTCATATTCATCAAACTTGAATGGTTGCAACTCGCACTAGATATTTACTTATTAGATAAAGAATTAGATACTGCAGCCCAAACCTACAGGAGGTGCATTTTGTACAAGTTTATCACGTGACCTTATCACACAATTATTTTCACAGAGACAATATTTAACGGTTTTGAAATGTCAAAATTGTTCTGGATCAATTTTTATCTATTGCTTATTTCCTTTTTAACTTTATGATAAGATTGCATTGCCTTTATTAAAATTCACATGGATGCTTCTGCTTATTTCAACGGGAGACGTCTCCATTTCCAACTATTCCCTTCCCAATGATGGAACGCGTTATAAACCTTCATCTACAAGAGTGGCACGATATCAAATTATGATAGCATCTGTATTGGGATTGTTTGCCTTCTTCAGTTTCTGCGCATTAAGAGTGAAGTATCCAAAGATTTATTTGGCAAACTTCAACCATTACAATTCCAACAACTTACATTCTTCTTCAAGGCAGAATCTTCCGAGACTTCCCGCAAAGTCGCTCCTTGGCTGGGTGCCTATTTTATACAAGATTAACGAGACTCAGATTCTCGACAATGCTGGATTAGATGCTGTGGTGTTTCTCGGTTTCTTCAAGATGTGTATCAAGTGTCTTACTGCCTGTTTTATATTTGCTGTAGCTGTGATATCTCCAGTGCGATACTTTTACACTGGAAAAGTGGACCAGGACTATCCTGACGACGGTGATCAAGATGATGATGAAACAGCAAGCCTTGTAAAGCGAATGAGTAAAATTGCATTCTCTTCTCTTATTTCTGAGGAAGGAAACTACCAGAAGTTCTTGTGGTTATACACCGTATTCACGTATGTGTTTACATTTACCATCGTATACTTTTTATTTCATCAAACCTCCAAGATTATCAATATGCGACAATCGTATTTGGGTAGACAGAACTCGATTACCGATAGAACGGTGAAAATCTCCGGAATACCTCCAATTCTTCGAGACGAAATCGAATTGAAGAGACACATCGAAAGACTCGGGATCGGCGAAGTGGATTCTATAATTATCGTCAAGGAATGGAATAATTTGAATGCCCTTCTCAAGCTCAGAAAGAAAGTGTTAAGAAACTTGGAAGTCTTCTGGGTGGAATTCTTCAAGACAAATGGCATTAGTAACAAGAACGACTTGCTATCTTCAAGTCTCCACCCTCAAGTACGAGATCTGATTAACTTAGAAGCGACACAATCATATACTGATACACCAGAACAATATAACAACGACCAAGGTGATACGCATTCAGTACATTCTTCTTTAATGGAGCAGATATCAGATCTAATCGAGCAGGATTTCGGCAATAATTCCGTTGGCCATCTTCCTTTGCTTAGCGACGAATTACAAAACAGACCTAAGACAAAAAAGGGGTTATTTGGTATATTTGGAAAAGAGGTAGATGCTATAACTCATTGGAGTGAACAGTTGGAAATTGTGGATAAAGAGATAGTAAAGGCTAGAACAAGAGAGTACCCTGCGACATCTAGTGCCTTTTTGACTATGAAGTCCGTTGCCCAAGCCCAAATGCTTGCGCAGACTGTTCTTGATCCTAAGATAAACCATCTTATTACCACTCTTGCACCTGCTCCTCATGATATCATATGGAACAATCTCTGTTTGACCAGAAGGGAAAGAAATACCCGTATATTCATGGTCACCTTATTTATTGGTCTAGTGAGTATATTGATGGTTTATCCAGTAAGGTACTTGGCCAATTTTTTGAACATCAACACGATTTCTAGAGTGCTTCCCAAGTTAGGAGAATTCTTAAAGGCAAACCGTTGGGCAGAGACCTTAGTCACAGGAATACTTCCACCATATATCTTCACCATTATGAACGTGATCATACCGTTTTTCTATATCTGGATTTCACTGAAACAAGGTTTCACTTCTCATAGTGATGAAGAGTTGTCATCGGTATCTAAGAACTTCTTCTACATATTTGTAAACTTATTCTTAGTTTTCACATTATTTGGTACCGCCTCACTAAGTGATACTACCAAGATAGCTTATGAACTAGCTCAGTCGTTAAGGGATCTTTCTTTGTTTTATGTTGATTTGATCATTTTGCAGGGTTTAGGTATGTTTCCCTTCAAGCTACTTTTACTTGGTAATTTGATCAGATTTCCGATAGAATCCTTATTTTGGTGCAAAACTCCAAGAGACTATCTTCAGTTGTACAAGCCACCAGTGTTCAATTTCGGCTTACACTTGCCGCAGCCTATCCTTATATTGATAATCACCATTGTATATTCGGTGATGTCAACTAAGATTCTTACAGCTGGGTTACTTTACTTCATCATAGGCTATTTTGTGTACAAGTACCAATTGCTTTATGCATGTATCCATCCACCACATTCAACAGGCAAAGTGTGGCCGCTTGTGTTCAGAAGGGTAATTCTTGGTCTCTTAATTTTCCAATTGACAATGGTTGGTACGTTAGCTCTCCAGGAAGCTTATTTGTGTGCTTCTTTTTTGGCTCCCTTACCTGCCATTACATTCTTTTTCTTGTGGAGCTTTCAAAACAGCTATATACCGTTGTCAATGTTCATTGCCTTGCGGTCAATCGAGAACAGCCAGCTTGGTTCTCATGATGACGAGGAAGCATACTTTGATACTGTAGGTTCCGCTTCTACTGACGAAGATGTCAACAACAAGACTGTTGACGAGAGACGTGAATTGAACACCACCTACGAATATCCCAACTTGTTGGATAGTCTCGACGGTCCCCTAATAGCCATAGATAGAAGCGAAGTCTTAATAGTTAATAGCGAAGGAGTGACGGTGAGAAAGGCTCAGAGTTTCGACGAGTGGGACTGGAGTATATAGATTCTAGGAGAAAATATATTACAATAACATTTACATTAACAATTGAAAGACCAATTACACATACATTAATGTTAAATCTATGATACGAGACTTTCTTGTATCATTTTTACCAACAGCTTATAGTTTTGAACCTGTTCTAGCATCTCCTGGTATTCACTTCTGAATATGTCGTTCAACCCAATGCCTGAATAGTGATGCATAATGACACTCATGCATAACTTAGAGAATGACAACTGGAATAATACAGACACCAAGAGAATGAGCACGATGGTGGGATACTTGTAATCCGTGACAACTCGAAGGGCTTCAATATTGTTAATGGAGGAAATGACATTAATAAGTGTGGCAGATATGGTTGCTGTGTCATATGGCCATATCAACATTAATATTGGAAAGAGTCGGATAGAGCTTGGAATAAGCACTCCAATTAGAATGACAGTGGTCCAATAGCCGTACTGATATTCTTTTCCTATATTACTATTTTCAATCTTTCCCCAGCCACAGACATATCTGAAGAGTAACTGAATCACGATGTTGAGCAGAAGCTGTTCCACCACCAGCTTCACCATGAAGTACAGGTACTGAAACAGGGTATCCTGGTTAAGCACATATGTCATACTGATGGATTTATGAGAATTTTTCTCTTCAAATGCCCACATTAGGTAGACTTCGATAAGGATAATTAAAAACATCATTCTAAATAGATTTCTATAGCGAGAAAAGAACTGAAAACATTGCACAGCCACAGACGATTTCGAGTTGCTTTTGTAATCTGGTCGAACTTGAGTATCCTTGAGAAGCTCTAATTCTGTGACATTGTACGCCAAGTGACGGTATGCCTGCTTCTTGAGCAAGAGGATATCGATGAATAGTATGACATTATCGTATTCGATGTATTTGTCGGCAATCTTACTACAGATAGGACAGATCGTAAGTTTGATGTATTCGCTCTTATATCGTGAGAAGAGACAGTCGATGTTCGTATTGGCACATTCTATACATATCATTGGGTGGAGTTGGTTTTACAATCAATAAGAGTGCATTTGTTAGTGTGTGATACATTTTGATATTGAAGTACCCAATTACGAAATGGTGAGAAGTGCGGCCAAAGTGAACTTCTTAGGTGCAAAAACTAGGCACATATTACATTACAATACCACATTACAACATTAATTACATTTCATTACTATATTACAAACGTTTCTAAATATACCTACTAGCATAGTATAGGTGGAGGTGGGGCGTCTGGTATACTTCCAAGTTGGAAGTTCGCAGCCTGAAATGCCGCTACGACTGAAGGTGCCAAATCCTTCAAGGCTTCTTCTTCAATTGACGCAGAGGGAGCTCCAAATTCCGTAGAAGGTTGAGCTGGACTCAGCGATGTTCCAAAAGGACTAGTAGCAGAAGCTAATGAGGAACTGTTGCCGAAAGCAGCACTGGTAGATGCGTTTCCAAAAGGAGACGCTTTACCAGCTGCTGTTCCAAATGGGGAACCGGCAGCAACAGTAGATCCAAAAGCAGGGGTAGCTGATGAAGTACCAAATGGAGAAGCAGTATTGTTAGTGTTATTTGTAGAAGCTCCAAAGGGACTTTTAGTATTGGAATTAAAAGCATTAACACTACTATTAGCACCAAATGCACTCTTATTGTCATTACTAGAGCCAAATGCACTTGAATTATTATTAGCAAACGCGCTAGTTGCATTATTAGAGCCAAATGCACTGGTAGTATTACCGAAGGCACTGGGCGCATTCTTATTTACTCCGACTGTGGAAGTTGTAGCCTTGTTATTAGTGGCGTATCCAAAAGCTGAAGTATTTGCGGTATTACCAAATGGAGATGAACTATTATTAGCAGCAGCAAACGGATTAGCAGAAGTGTTTGCTGTCCCGAATGCCGATACGGTACGATTATTATTGTTAGTATTACTGGAACCAAAAGGTGATGGCTGAACCTGAGTTCCAAATGCGGAGGTAGTGGAATTATTAGTGGAGGAGGCACTGGAACCAAAAGGATTCTGTTTGGTAGCCAATGTGCCGAATGCAGATTGGGTAGTAGTTGAAGCGCCAAATGGAGAGGCAGCTGGTTTAGCCTGATTGATATTGGCATTGCCAAAGGTACCAAACCCAGAACTTCCAAACGCTCCACTGGTAGTAGGCTTACTGCCGAATCCAGCATTTCCAAACCCAGACAGAGTCCCAGCCGGTTTTGATTGTGTAGAGCCAAAGCCTGCATTGCCAAATCCCGCAGAACCAAACGCTCCTCCAGAACTGGAACTTCCAAATGCTGAAGCTGTATTTCCAGCAGGTTTGCCAAAGCCTGAAGTTCCAAATCCCGCAGATCCAAATCCGCTTGAAGCAGCTGCCGATGTGTTGGACGAGCCAAAACCCGTCTGTCCAAACGCAGAACTTCCACTCCCACCAAAAGGGTTGTTCTGAGTAGTCGTCGAAGGATTTGACGAACCAAATGCTGATTGGCCGAACCCACTACTGCCCGCAGCATTCCCGGAGCCGAACCCACCAAAAGCTCCGCCCAGATTCAGTAACATTGCAATAGGTCAGACGTTTTAGGGAAAGAAGATTGAAGTTAATTTGTGCAAACAGTATCAATTTTGTATAAGCATCGTTCAATATTTTGATTATTGGTATCGGGTCACGTGATTAATGTATTTTTCATATTGCAGCCGATTCAGTAAATTTGCAATCGATGGTGAAGAACATTGTCTATTAACTCAATAAATATGCTATACACATCTCACAGATTCAGTGCAATTATCTGTCGACAAACTTGAGCCAACAATGTCATTTTCTGCGAGCTGACTCCATATGCCTGTCGATAAATTTGTTTTACTTCTTCAAGGACATCGGCCTTGGTACGCTGGCCATCGACGATTTGCTGTAGCAAATTCTCTAATAGTTTACGTAAGAATGGCTTTGAGAGCGAAATATTGTCAAACTCCATCTGGTCAAATCCTTCTATGAGCCCCATCCCCAATGGCGTAGGTACAATGTATTCCTTACCACCTTGTTTGTGTTTGACGATGTAGTCCCTCTGAATGATCTTTTCGATATGCTCGGCGATGGTGGCATCTGTTCCGATCCCATTGGCATCCATCAAGGCAATTAATTCTGATTCTGTCATGTGGTTAGGAGGGCTGGTTTCTCCTTCTTTTAACTGACCACTGGAGATACGGACTTTTTCTCCTTCGGCTAGAGGCGGCAATTGTTTCGTAGTTTCCCACTTCTTGTATGTGTATACTTCCAAGTAATTTTTCTCGGACACCATTAATCCACTGGCTGTGAAAGTTTCGTTACCCCAAAGCAAAGTGGCTGTTGTCTGATGACCTACAGCATCCTTCGAGCAACAGGCTAAGAACCTACGCACCACGTATTCATATACCTTCTTCTCATCTGCCGAAGTTAGCGAATCTATGGCTACATAGTTCACTGGGTGGATAGCCGGATGCGCTTTATCATCGTGGCTACCATTTCTAGGCACTTCGTGACCGTTAGTCAACAACAGATTGGCATAGGAACCCCATCTCCCGTCACCAGTCTGCTTGGCGATTACGCCGGCGAAGTCCATGGAAGATGGAAAACTATCAGTCTCTGTTCTTGGGTACGAAAGAAACCCTTTGTTGTACAATCTTTCTGCTGCATCTAGGGCCGCCTTAGCGCTCATCCTGAAGAATCGCGCACAATCCTTCTGAAGCTCGACTGTAGTCAAAGGCAATGGTCTCCAGTTGGTCGTACGTTTGTTTTCTATATTGGTGATGGTGCCTTCTTCTGTTTGAAGGCAATCCTGGTACAAATAGGCAACATACATACGGTCGAAGTAACGTCCTCTTGTCCAGGCGAACGAAGTCTTTTGGTTCTGTTTACGAATATCTACGGCTATGTACCAGAACTTCTCTGGAACAAACGACTTGACCCGTTTGTATCTATCGACTACAAAGCCGAGGGTGGGAAACTGACAGGTTCCATAGGATGCTAGCCCACCCTTCTCGATTATTCTGTTCTGTTTCAAGCAGTCGGTGAGCAACCGTGTGAAGCTGGTGCCGACACGGAAGTCGATCTCCATACGGCATGCTACAGCGTTGACGGAGTTCATGTCGAGCTGCCGTGGATGAGACGCAGCGCTTATGATATGGCTTCGTTCTAAATGGGAAAACTGGCTGCGCCATATGTCTCCGATCTGCATTGTGTTGTTACCCTTGCTGGCAGCTTTGTATATCTCAAATCCGATGAACTCGCCTTCACGATCGCAGTCTGTCCAGATCATCAACCTGGACGCGTTACGTGCTTCATTGGAAATATTGTCAAACACGTCTTGTTTGGTGACTTTCTCGATCACCTCTACATCAAATAACCTCCCGGGAACACACCGCCCCCACAGATATGCTGGCGGGAAGTCCATGTTGGTGATGTGGCCCACCACGGAAGTCATGGTAACGTCGCATGTGCCGAGACTGGTGAAGTTGTAGGAGAAATCGTAGTTTTTGATAAACTTGTTCCGCGAGTTTCTCGTAGTGAATCTACCTCCACTGAGTATTCGCGAAACCTCACGGGCGATGGACGGCTTTTCGGCCACACAGAGGATCTTCATATTTCCATTATTGTAGCGTACTCGCAGAGACGTTCTGGGTATTGGAACGAGTAGTGGAAGCAGTAGTTCTAGTCGTAGAAGAGAAGATCGAAATGTAAATATCGTACCCTTGTACAGGCTGGTCGTGTCATATCATAAACATTGCGACAATTGGGGTTTGTACATAGACACGCGGATAGTATGATGCGCTTGATGGAGGAGAGTGATAGTATATGTAGTGTCAATAAATTGCGCTACGACCACATCACCACTATCAGCTTTGACTGCTTCTCAATTATTTCGTAAGATGGAGTACACTTGGTGTAAATAATAACTCCGGTCTTGTAATCGTAGCCAATTGACACGTATACCCACCGAACCCAGTTCTGGACTCAGGGTCTAAATAGGAAAGGAGATCTCTGGATGTGGAATAGGCTCAGCGGCTGTTTATAATTTTCGTTTATTTTGTAAACGCATGCACCAGGTAAATAGCCAGAAAATAGCCACATAATACGGGAAAATACCCGCAGGAAGAGTAGATTATTATATACCAATGCTATTTTCAGTTTAACAAGCACCATATCCCGATCGTGTAGCCACCTTCGACAAGGAAATAATAGGCTAGCAACAATCAAAACGCTGATGCGACATCATTCTGGAATATTTTGCAAGTCTTGCATTCTAGACGCAGTTATTATTGCAAATAGCGTCTTCGATCTGGCAGTTGTTTCAGATTTGTCCATTCGCGGAACAAGAAGATCTGTTTTCTTTCGAATGACTTAGTCTGGCTACTTCGTGTACAAGCAATTGAGAAAAGAAAACGAGGAAACACGGAAACAGAAGTAACATGAACAGTGGATATACTGGTCGTAAACGACACTGTATTTAGATATATTGGCTTCTCGTAAACGACAACTGATAATGGTAAACTTGTAATAACCCCGGATTCAGATGCCTCCTAGACACTCTCCGCTAAGCGCACTATGAAGTCTTATGTTCTAAACTATAAATTCTTCTTCTAGTCCTCCATTATACTGGATTACTTGACTATATATCTTCTCTATCAAGTATAAAAAATGCTGCTGATCTCTCACAACGGACCAAAAAGCTCCACAGATCAACAAACTCTTCACTATAAACTCATCATTACATCGTCATTTATACATCACCGTATTCTTCTCACAGCCATACGCCAATACTGGCACTATATATAGAATCTTACTATGTACCCCCACTATATACTATCGATTTTTTCTGAGTCGCACTAGATAAAGTCCAGCGATAAGCAGTCTACATCTGTACCTGATTCTTTTATTCGGCAATTGTGGATCTCCATCTCATCAACTTATCATTGCCGCACAACAAATGCCCCATCGTCCTCATTCAGCATGTCTTCTATAAGCAACGACAACGTTTTTGAGTCCATCAACTTGGGCGCCACTGTAGATATCGAGAAATCGCATCCCAAGTCCAGATCGCAGTCCAAAACCCATTCCATTCCAACTTCGATTCCCGAATCCGTGTCTGCCACTTCTGACGACGACGACTTGGACCCTGCGGAGTTCATCTCATCGGAATCTCCCTTGACGCAGAAAACTGTACTACACCCTCCAAACGAATCCAGCGATAAGAATGATCCAATCCACAGTATAGACCATTCTACAAAACTGACCACCAGTACTATTCTAGATGAAAGCACTGATAACATTAACAAACCCAATAGTGTCACTAATAATAGTATTCATAATAGCAATGCGCCAATACTTTTGTTCACACCCAAGATAGCTGATAGCGAGTTCTTCACCAATCCTTCACGAATTCTATCCAACTCCATGATCGACGAACCTGATACAACTAGACTCCAGTATCTGTACAACAGCCCATCGTTCACAAGCTCGGCAATTTTTCCAATGGGTTTGAATGACGTAAACCAGAACGGAGATTCTGAGTCTCCTATAGAATTTCTCTCTGATAAGAACAAACTTCTATTCAAAGAGCTTCAGCAGAACCTACAACTCCACAAAGAGTTTCTTGCTTCTGGAGATACCCGCTTGATGCGTAGACGCAGTATGATTGGCCAGAACTTTAACCAGCTCTCAGAGAACTTCTACTCATTGAACGAGCTCTACGCAAAAGACATAACTTACACGGAGAGTCTCTACACCAGTTTCAGGAAATGGGACAGAAAAAGAAACAAGATTCTTGACAAAATCAGCTCCATCAAAAGCGATAAGAACAGACATGGAGCTAAGTTGACAAAATTGTTGGACGAATCTAGAGGCATTGACTTAGAAATTGTGGCTTTGGAAAAGAAATTGAATTCTCTCAAATTGAAGAAACGACTTATAAACACAGAAATACAGGATACCAGCTCAGTATTGGAAAGCAAGACTTCAAAGTATGTCGACACGTTCAAACAGTTGGAATCTCAAGGAAGTGAAGCTATGTTATCGTTCTTGATGTCCAACGGAATTCCACAAAGAGAGTTGTCAACTATCATCAGGACTATTCCTGTAAATGTGACATTCATCAAAGGATACAACAAAAAATTGGCATCACAGCGTAGTGATGCTGAACCTGCAACTATTGAAGCACTAACTGAACCTGTAGTGCCGGAAGTACAACCCATAGAAGCTGCCGTGCTTTCATCTAGTGGAATTGGAATGAAACCATTCGTTCCATCCACTACAGAAGAGTCATCCACTCATGACAACGAGAATTGGAATCACGGTCATGGCCCAACGGCATACGAAAAAGGATATACCAAAGGTGCAAAACTGTCTGTTGCTGTAAAGAATCATATCAACAACTTCATACACACTGTTATTGCTTCACTACCTGACCATCTGAACAACAATGATAATAATGGTGCTATTACTCCATTGGCGACACCTCCAACAGCTGCAGTAGATGATAGCAGCAACACCGTGTCCGAGAAGTTAGAGCTTGAACCAGTCTTGAAACTTCTAGAATATAAAGTCAGTGCTCTCAGTGACATTGTTCTCTTGACTTCAAACAAGGCAACTATATTTCACGAATACGGAACAATCTGGAAAGATATTATTGCCATTCTAAAGGTACAAGAGAAAAGATTGCTGGATCAGATTGAAGAGTCAGTTTCGTCAGAATTGAGCAGTCATCTTTCCAACGTGTTGATTCTGACTTTGACGCAGATCAAGTCGTCTCTTGATTCGATGAAGAGTTTCAATTCAACATTCAATGGCGATTCTTCGATAATAATGAAAGACAGCCTCTTTTCCGAGGCAGCACTAAATGAAGTAAGAGCGCTATTTATAGCACTTAACATGTTTTCAACTTCTTCGTACGAGAAGTACTTGGTCGAGTATCAAGAATTAGGGTTTTCAGAAGAGGATTTGAGAGTGGCTACAGGACACCATGTTGAGAGGTCGATTCCAAAGGGTCTTAAGTCAATTTCACCTCCATTCAAGACTGCTGCAATTGTCGATGTAGGTACAGAATCCGCCATGGCGAGTACCAAGCTACAGCCATCGAATTCCACAGAGAAACATAAGCAATTTTTTTTCTTAAATAAGAAACAAGGAAAGAGCGAATAATTTAACTCATCTACAAGTTGGTAATACTTAATGATTGTATATAATGTATTTATTGAACCAACTACCGTTTTGGAGGTAGTTTCTTTCTTTGACTAATAAATATTGCAGAGGTTGGAGGACGAATTGTTCCTGATTTTGTAGGCTGTACACCGTTTGGTTTAGGTCCAGGGATGACTCCACTTCTCGCCTTGGGTAATTGCAGGGTTGGTTTCTGTGCCAAAACACCACTACTGGAAGGACGGGGAGGTAAAGACTCTCTCACATGATTGCTATTGTTATTATTGATATTAGTATTATTGTTATCGTTTTTCAGAATAGCTGGAGGAGGAAGAACTCCTGACTTTGACGCATTAATAACTTTTCCATTCTTCATGACACTAGAATTATAGATAACAGGTTTCCTTGGCTTGTTACCAAGCTGGATCAATTCTGCTTCAGGAATTGGGTTTACAGACGCTGCTGAATCAGACTTGCCAAATATACTACTCTTAATCTTCTTCGGGCCAGTAGGAGGGTTCGTCTTTGCGGAGTTCTTTTTATCCAGGTCTGATTTGACAGGCTGATCTTTCTTAGTAGGCTTTGGACGTTTCTTTGAGTTTCCTTCTCTGATTTCTATAACCTTTCTCTTTGTAGGAACTTCTTCAAAGGTAGTATTTAAGAATCCAGGGTAAGCTTCCGAAACACAACCTCTCTCAGTCGCATCTGTGAGAAGTCTATTCCAAATAGTATTTCTCATTAAGGATTCTTTATTACCCAAAATCCAGAGTGTGGTTCTTGCACGGGTCAAGGCAACATTCATACGACGAATATCACTCAAGAACCCTACATTTCCAGTATCACTGGCACGGACACATGACATAATGATGATTTCCTTTTCTTGACCTTGGAATCCATCAACTGTGTTGAAATCAATTTGTGTCGTAATAGAGTAGCCGTACTTCTTTATGAAAACATCTCTTAAAGTTTTGATTTGTTCCTTATAAGGTGAAATAATACCAATGCGACCACTGAAATGATCTTCAGGCAAAATCGACATAAGCTTTTCGACCAATTCTAGTGCAACACGGGCTTCACCGGTATTGAATAAAGATCGAGAAAGCTCGTTTCTCTGATGTCGACTCACAATATCAAAGAACCTATACGGCGAAAGAGGAAAGTGAGAATGCCATTTGCGTTCGTTTTTCTCTGTCATTCCAGCACCATCTTTCAAACGTGATTGATAGAATTGAGCACTGGGGAATGCTGAAATTTGCGGATGCATACGATACTGAACATCTAACAAATACACAGAGTTGGGGTTGTTCTGCTGCATTCTGACGAACAAACTTTGTTCATAATTGTAAGAAGCAGCTGCTTGTGACAATACTGTAGGAGGCAATTGGTTAGGATCCCCAACCATAATACACTTCTTACAACCGTATCTCAAAGGAATAATAGAAGATAACTCTACACATTGACATGCTTCATCAATGACAACTTGATCAAAAGTAATACCCATGTTAGCCAAAAAGTCATGAGCTGAACCAGATAATGTCGAACAGATGATTTGGGCATCGTTCAAGATCTTCGCTTGAGTATTTCTTCTTTCAATTTCTCTGGTACGATAAGCAATGGAAACTCTTTCTCTATTCAAATCAAGCTGTTTGCCTAACTCAATTCTTTTCCTATTCATCTCACGTAAAGCACTTTCCAACTCATCTATTTCTTTGGATGACAAACTATCTGTCTGTAACTTTCTTCTAAGATTGTCCCTTTCTGCTATACATTTCAGATGTTCAGCACGGATATTTGGATCAATAGAAGTATCAGTACTCATTGCCTTTGCTTGTAATTGTTTTTCAACTAACTCTTCTAATGTCAAATCCTTCACAGCGGCATTGATGGCATCACTTCTACCCATACGAACAAGCTTAGGAATTATATGTTCCCCCTTTGAATTTCGTACTCCATCTCTTAAACGAATTACTAACTCATCTACAGCAGCATTACTTGGAGCACAGATTAACACCTTCGGTTTCTTCTCGTTTCCCAGAATTATACTACTATTGCCCTGATCAATCTTGATTATCTTTTCATCCACTTGCTGTGACAACGAATATCCTACGATGCCGAGAATAGTCTTGGTCTTACCGGTACCGGGAGGACCTTGAATCAACGAAAAACCTTCACTATTGTAGGACCCGATAATAGCTTTTGCTTGGGATTTATTGGCGTCATAAATATTGAGTAGCTTGTCAGCTTCGACATCGCTAATTTCGACTGGTTCATTAGGCTTAGCAGCAAGAATAGAATCACACAAATCGTAATACTGAAGACCCTTCAAAGAAGTGTATTCCCTTTCGATGGTTACCATCTGATTGATTCTCATGGCTACAATCTGCGATTTAGGAGTCAATACACCCATCATAGATCCACTTGGATACACTCTAACAGTGATATCATTGTAATCCGCATTGGCCGATTTGATTTCTCTCACTTTTGCTAAACAGGTTCTGGTAGTAGGAGCCTTCAAATAGCGTCCAAGTGCATCAGGAGTAGAGAATTCTTCTTGCACATATCCCAATACCAACAAATCAGAATCACCAACTTTTCTGTCAGCTATTATTGATTTTTTGACAGAGCCGTAAACATCAAAGAAACCGTCTACACTAGTTCTACTTCCCACGAGAATTTCAAATGGTTTTTCTTGTCCCGTTTGTTTGGCTGATTGAATCCCCTGCCAGCATTCCAACATAAGCAATGGCTCTGTTGTCCTGACATAATCCTTAACATCATTATACTGCCTCTTGATTTCCTTATAACTTTCGCGATCAGCAGTCGGAAAGTTATCGTTGGAATTGTAGTTCCATTTCAAAATAGTACTATAGAGAGGTTTGAGAGATACATTCAATCTGTTTCTCATGTTCTCTTCTTCTCTCTTGGCTAAATCTATCTTTGATTTTTGAGATTTACCTGTCACTGGCCTTCCGTATATGTCAATCTCGGTAACGGTAACCTTCTTCTTCGATTTGTCTATGAATAGGTCTGAAGTGTCCGTGTCTAATTCATCTTCAGAACTGTCTGAGTCAACTCTCTTTTTCTTGAGTTGATTTAAAGATCTTCCCACAGCTGGTTGCCTCTTAGAATTGAATCCTGCTGGTCTGGGTGGAGCAGGATTAATGACAGGAATTACAGAGGACTTCACTGAAGAACGAGAGCTCACGAGATCTTTTCTAATCGAATCCAAACTCGAAGACTTGAAGCTCTTTGGAGCCGGAGCCAATGGGGCTTCAGTGGTAACCACACCAAACCTTCCAAGAGTCTGCTGCTTAGGTTGTTTGGAATGTACTTGATAGGCAAAAGAAGGTGGTTCTGGCGTAGGAGTGACACTTTCTAAGTCTTTCTTTGCCTTTCCTCGTTGCAGTGCAGTCTCCATAATAATTTTATCTACTATTTCTTTATCAAATTCCCTGGCTTTGGAAAGAATTTCCAGACGTTGCTGTTCACTCAATTTGTTATTAAACTTCTTTGCCTTGGCACCAAACTTTGCAAATGTCTCTATAAAGATGACATCAATGGTGAAATCCAAATCCTTGGCTAATTCAAACCCTTTAAAAACCAAATCTACACATGAATTTAACAATGAAGTGTCTCCTAATCTGAGCCAAACAATCATGGAATGGAAAGCATCCATAAACTCACTGAACAATTTATGCAGTTTTTCTCCAGATGAACCAGGAATGCTATCGGCGACCAATCTGAAGCTGTCTAAGAGTAAATGACTTAGATCAAGAGTATCTCTCGTAAACTCAACCAATTCTTCAAGATGATACTGATTGGCCCAAATCAAAGTTTTTTTGTAAACCATGATTAAAAAGGACCAACAAGTACTCCAAAACGTTTCTATCGAATCACCTGAACCTTGTACTTGTTCTGAGGATGATAGAATACCGGTCAATGGATCAGTCGAGCCTTTTACTATATCCATGAGTATTCTGATTGCTCTTGGACTTGGTTCGTAAGCAGCTAATTGCGTCAATCTTTGTACACCTCGATTAACAGCATCGATGGTGACTTGTAAATGAGCTTCAAGTAATCCCTGGAATGCTTCGTAACGACCAACCACATCATCAAAGACTTGGTACAAGACATCAGTAGCAGATTCGGTAAGCAAAGGAGAAAACAAGCAAGACCAGAATGCAATCTGGATCTCTTGTTCCAGAAATACTGTCTTCAACTCAGCTGGATTCGATAAACTCACCTTCGCTAGACAAGAGGAAAGGGTAGTGAATTTCAGCGTAACATTATCATTATGTTGTGAACGAGCTTCAGCCATCTGCTTTGGAAGAGCTTCGTTCTTCCTCTTAGAGAATTTAACTACAGAATTTACCTCAGATATCGATCCAAGTAGCCTTTTAGTGCCAATGTTTGCAGAGATTGTCGAAGACTTGTTGAGTGCGTCCCAAAGTAACGGAAACGAATCAAAAGAGGTAGGAATGCTTCCAGCCATTAGCAAATTAGTGGAGTGTGCTAAGAGAGCTACGTCATATGATAGAGCTGCATAAATCAACTTACTTGCTCGATCAGACAGAGAAAAGGCACTGGATACAATAAGAGTTGCATTATTTTCTATGGTAGCTCTAGTGTCTCTGATCTTAAGTAGACTGAGTTCATAGTTCTTGCTTCCAAAGTCACAGGTTTTGACATTGAACTGGAAAGAAAGCTGAAGAATGTGCAAGGCATATTCATCTAATAATAACTTCTTTAGACTTTCAGATATTTCAGATGTATCAGTAATGGATGCGACTTGATTGAGTAAGTAGTTGGCCAACTTTCTCGATGCTGTCTGGTTGTTTGTTTCATTCAACGAATAAAGTAAAGGGTAAATCCACAGAAGGATATCAGAATCACTAGTCAAAGAATTTCCCATTTTTGCTGCTGGAGATAAGAGTAATCGGTTAAACTCAGGGTTAACTAAAATGGAATCCAACACTTGTGAATATGTTATCGGTGCTACAATTCCCCAGAACCCAGTGTGATATTTTGTTAAGAACTTCAGGAGTACCTTGAGAAGTATGGGCAATGGATCCTTCAAGTTTGCCAATAGGTTATTCATGAAAAGTCTAAGTAAAGGATATAGCCTTAATTTGGTATACTGTCGCATGAGATTTATATCTGGAGGAGCGTTGAAGTTGTTCACGAAAGTTTCGTTATCTACAAGTTCTAGAATCAGATATATTACAGTCCAAAAGTGAATGGAGGCCAGCGATGAGAAGAAGTTTGCGTCCTGAATTCTGTACAAATGGGTGCTGAACTCATCCACCAAATTAGGCTGTATGGTAGATGCAGTGAGCTGATACCTATTTTCTTTAAGGTTCTGGAGCCATTGAGTAGC
The DNA here is from genome assembly GCA_030565185.1 of Scheffersomyces titani. Lineage (NCBI taxonomy): Eukaryota > Fungi > Ascomycota > Pichiomycetes > Serinales > Debaryomycetaceae > Scheffersomyces > Scheffersomyces titani. The sequence goes on along the minus strand of JAJMBD010000016.1, from coordinate 70,100 downwards.
CCACAGCTTCTGATGAGTCTGCCCTTCAAAAAGAAGATATAAGGCGCCTGGTAAGAGCATGTCAGGATATGTGTATGTAAAGGTACCAGTTTGAATATGGGCTATAATGGTCATGAAATCGTCTCTGATCGCTGGATCGTTGCGTAGAATCTGTGGGCCATACAAACAGGCTCTGATAGCAAAGTATATGGGTGAATTGATAGTCAAATGAGGGACAGTTTGACCATTTTTAAGTGCCGCAGTGAATGACTTGATTTCCTGGCCAAATACTTCAGTTTCCCATTGTACAATGACTCCAATGAACTGGTTGACTTTGGAGATTTCGATCTGTCTATTTGTAGCAAAATCGAGTCTGAGAGTCGATTTCCCCAAATTAAAACAGCGCAAACATTTATCACACTTCTTCAAACTGTCTGCTAGCATCGGTTTCAATTTTTCGAGTACACCATTATTAGGAAACGAAAACAAGATCATGATATGGATGGTTACTGGATACATGGAAGGATCACAAAACAAGTGGGTGTTCTTCTGGCCGTAGCGGAAGAGGTATGTTATACACTGTTTAAGGACTACTTCCTGATTGCAACTGTTTCCTGGCTCACGATGGGACTGTTGGATAGAAGCGACAAGAGCATCGAACTCTTCCGGCTTGGCGATGTACAGCAACGACATTTTCGACGCCAGGCTACAGTTGTCTATACTCTATAGAGCGAGAGGGAACAAAGGGAACAAACGAAACAGAAACGTTAATAAAAAGAAAAAAATGTTCGAAGAAGTTGAATCAAGAAAAGAATTGAAGATTTCAGACAAAAGTTAAAGAATCAAGATTTATTTGATCTATGCGCGTCAAAAAAAGTTGTCGTGTTTCTACAGTTGAAAAAGTAGTATGTACAATAGGAGAAGGATAAAGCACACAGAAAATAGTATATAGATTACATATATACTGTTTGGAATATAGACAACTTATAGCTTGTCAAAGCAGAAATTGTTCAATGTTATACTTAAAATAGCTAGATTTTGTAGGGAACAAGCGACACAACTTTGTCTCTTTTTTCGAGCAAATGATATCAATAGTTCAGCTTATATACTGTCTTCGGCTTATATTTGTATTAAATAGTTACCAGTATACTTCGATAGTAAGATAATGCATTGTGATGTTTATTCTCTTTTATAATAAAGCTATATCTATATCTAAAGTTTTCGACGCAACAATCCAGTCCTCGCCCGTCTCCCAGCACCGTTTCATGATCTGCAACCCTTTCAATGCATTTACATTGCCCATTTCAATCAAACAGTTGAATCTGTCGTTGAAAAATTGCCGCATTTTTCCATCTTGGGTTTCGCAGCCGGCTGCAAACGAACAGAAAATGGTACAGATATCCGCAGGTGATCGCGACTCAATATACTTCATTTCCATGGAGCCAATGTTGTTGGCGAGGTCTTGAACAAGTGACGATTCACGTGGAATCTTGAGTACCCTACGGTACAAGTTGAGAATACCGGTGTCGCAGAAGATCTTATTGGTTGTTCGTATGGTATTATCGTGTTCTATCAAATGGGTCAAGTTGGGTGGAGAAGTGCTGTTGGTCTGTTTCTTCTTCTGCTGTATGCGATGGTCTATGGCTTCATCGAGTTTCTTCTGGCGTCTACGTTCTCCTTTCTCGTATGCTTTCATCAAGTTCTCCTTGACTTCTAGTGCTCGCGCAACTATTTCAAACGGAATCACATCCCTATTTACTCCTTCGCGTGCAAGGTAGCTGTTAGTTCGCCTGATGAGAAGTGCAATTTCAGAAAACTGAGGAAGAAACTTGACATCAAACCCAAGCAAGTGGTCGATATCTCGCTTGGGATTCTGTTCTATGTGTTTGTCTAATTCGTTCAACGTAGTCACTGACTCGGCGGGAGTGTACGAATGAATGTTGTCATTAATGGATATATAATTGTGATTGTTCCTTGTGGAAGATAACGCTCCAATAATATCCACATACACAAACCATCTCATTAAGAAGAATGTGATGTCGCTCTCAGTTCCAACTACAGAACTCTGGTACTTCTTGATGGCAGACTGGTTTCTGGCCATGATGATCTGTCTTGCACCTACAGTATGTGCTCTATGTTTATTGAAATCTTTCGAGTTGAAAACTTCGTAGCACGAAAGCAAAAGTACAGTAGCCAATGTGTAATCAGAAGTTGCACTCTTGCTGTCCTTCAACAACTTTAGTAGCTCGTGACAAGATCTTGAAAGCAACTGGTCTGTAACACTCTGGGGTGTATCGTTAGCACCTACCAACAGCGATCTGATTGAAGCTGAAAACGCCAACAATGTTGTTAAAATAGAGGGATACTCCATAGCCATCTGCGGCAACAATATTTTGAATGGATTGTCCTTATACAAGTGCGGAGGTGCTGGCACAAGATGATCAGAGGCTACGTTGACCCAGAAATGCATCAAGTTTCGATAGAAGGGCACATGCAAGAGAATCTCTGGAAGAGGAGTTATCAGCGGCGGTATCGTCGCAAATATCTCATCAAGAGTAGGTATCGACTCAGAACCAGAGGGTGATAACGATAACAAGTTAATTTCGCTATTCTCACTATCTAGAGGTTCATTTTCATCTTCGTCATCTTCATTCAATTTTGACGTTTTATGTGCCTTTTGGAAAAACAGACGGAAGGAATTGGAAAGAGCAAAGAAGTCACCACCAAAGTTGGGCAGTCGAGCCGGCAAATATGCTTCGATTCTGGCCAAATCCTCTGAGTAGCTGCTGAAGAAATCTTCGTTAGGCAATTTCTTCGATTCAGCAGTCTGAGAAGGACTTGAGCGTATTTCTGTAATATCGCTATTAGTGACACTACGAGTGTCAATATCTTCGTCAACTTTGGTGTCCAAATTTCCAGAGAGGAAGTTGTTGAAAATTTCAGAGTTGTGCAAGAGAAACTGGTGACCACCATTGGATGCTTTCTCTAGCGCACTAGACAAACTCTCAATACCATCTGAGATTTCAGGCATACTGTCAGCAAATGAGAAAGTATTCGTTGGAGTTGGCTCTCCTTCATTAAAGTCTACTGCATGACCATCGTGAATTTGATTCCTGATCTGTTCTGGAACTTGATTTGCGAGTTCTACTTCGTTCTGTTGATTCTCCTCTTGCTGCTCTTGACGAAAACGATGATTTTTATCCTTACGTTGATGATGCTGTATTTGAAGTGGTATTGGGTCCGGGTTAATGTCTGAACTGGAGCCCAGCGTATACTCCTTCTTTGTGGCTGGTGCAGTGTCTGGCGTAGGCATCGATGGAGTCAAGTCTTTATCTACCGTGTACTGACGTACATTAGGGATATACGAGTCGATGTCGCTTAGTATAGACTCCCCTCCCGGAGTCAAAAATATGGGAGATGCCATGGGGCTACGAATGTCATCCACTATTGGTAATTTAGCTTTGGACAAGGAAGGTTCGTTATCCAAGTCAGCCTCCTGGTTTGTTCTCTTCAACGAAGAGGAATTAGATGACAACATTATGTATGAAGACTGAGAGTTCGTAGTATTAACCAGAATGTCCAGCGAGATGTTGCTGGCACTGGAACTTGGTCTGAGCATATCCAGCGATTTGAAGAATTGTAAATTCAGATTTCCCGAAAAATTGATGGCATTTTCTTCATTTGTACTTCCGTTTGATGAAGCACCTACCGGACTGTCATTAGCAAACGTTATGGTCAGGAACTGGTCTTTTCGTCTTTTGTTGGCATCTCTATATGGTCTTCCTCCCCAGGTGAGTTTTATCGAATAGTCACAAGCTGCTCTCGTTTTGGCACAATAAGAACAAACTGGTTTTTGCTCGTCGCACTTGATTTTCAATCGCTTGCAGTTGTGGCATCCGTTTCTGCTTCTTCGTATCTTCTTCTTCCCGGCATCCATAGTCAAGTAGCTTGTAAAAAAGTTATAAGAAAAGAAGAAGTGAATCATTGAAGAATTATTGAAAAATGCCTAATCCAGATAGATAGTGCTGTATGCAGAATAGACTTTAAGAGCAGCCAAAGCCTCCACTATCAGGCCCAACCGTTGTTGGCCGGAACCGGCTAGTCGGAATTGGCTGTATCCGATTTCAACTTCGCAAAATTATTAGATTAAAGTCAAGGTTATACCAGGTTGTAGTTGGTAGTACGATCAGTGCAACTCCAAATACATAACTATGAAGACAAATATATCACGACATAATAAACTGATAATATTCATGAACATCCAGCTTGATTGAAATCTTTCTATGAGGGCTACTCCTTCGCTACTAAACCAAACGAAGTTCCGAGGGAGTCGCAAATAAATAGTTCAGATCTTATCGCAACCACCTTCCGAATGGGGAAACTAGATTCCTAGCCTGTTCCATACATAAAACCGTTGCCTACAAATTACACTACTTCGTTCGCCATGATTCTTCTATTTACTTTATTCTACAAATGACTACCTAGTCGGAGTCCTTTTTCTGTTTGACTTCGTTGTCGAGAATACCCCCAGATTTCTTTTCTCTGTCTTTATCAACGTATTTCTTTCCATATAATACAACCAAGATCCTCTCGTACAAACGCAAGAGGTAGCCTCCAAGAATAAGCAAACCACCTACAATTGTAGCTAGACGGGCTATAAACTGAATGAAGGGCAATCTTCTCTCAATAATGATCAACTTAATCGGCTCAAAATCGTATTTGAAGTAGATACCTGGCATTCCAGTAGGTCTTCCGTCCTCCACCTTGTAGACATGGCTATTCTCTGTCAACGAGTACTGGTTCGTATCTATAATCAATCCCAAACGCTGGTACAAGGTAGGCACAACTTTTGCAAAGTACAGATACTTGTGTAGCTGCTCTTCTGTCTGCTTTCCCGTGGCATCTAAGGGATTGTTGATGAATGGATAGAAGTCTCCAAAGGAGAACTCCTGGATTACATGACTGAAGTTCAAGGCTTCGAGAGCAACGTGCAGTCTGTCTCTGTAGTACAAGCCTTTGGCGGTAATATGGAATTCACCTCTTACGTGCGAGACGGGAATCGAGCCGAAGATGTGGCAAGCGGGAGCTCCTTCATTCATACGATTCCCAGATACACTGAATTCGGCTCTGAGTGATTCTTGCATGATTTCGTTCAAGTCCGGGGTATCGTGCTTGTCGTTTACATTGTTGATGTTGAATGATGGTGGTGTCACATAGTTGATACCCTCGAAGTTGAGCGTCTCTCCAGCCAAATACCGGTCCCTGGTGATGTCCACTACGTTTGTATGGAGAAACTCACAGGGCATGGCTACAAGCATATCTAAATTGATGGTGAGAGTGGACTTGATTTCGTTGTCAACTATGAATTGACGATCCACATATCCGCCAAGAAAGCCACCTACCTCTACCCAGAATATTAAGAGGCCACAGAACACAGTCATTAAGGTGGAAAATCCACCTCGCTGAGACCTCACTGTGTGTTGAGAGTCCACCTTCGGAAACGCATCGAACGTTCGTATATTTTTTGCAAACGAGTCCATCGCGTGATAATTACCTTGCGTAGATTCTATTTCAGTTATAGTGTTCCAGGTCGGCGATGAAGTGCTACAGGTCACGTATTGTTGAATCGGTAATGGTTGTTGATGTTTAGAAAGTGTTCTTGGATAAATCTTAACTATGAGGTGGCTCTTTTTTCAAGTGAAAAATTGTGCATACAGTGAGTTCTACCCAGTTCGCCATAGTTAATCTATACATGGTTAAGACTGGAGCCAAGAGTCTTTCCATCCAGATAATCCGTAGAAATAAGATTTATAAGATTTATCCTTTTACTACTGTAGCCATTTCTTTCTACTCATGCTCATTTTTGTTGCCTTGTCTTAACTAGTAGGTGCCTTCAATGTTTCCATTCTCTCGCAGATGAATTGGCACACTTTCCAATCCTGCGTCAAAAACTAATCTCATCCTTTCCAGTATAAGAAATTCTAGAGCCACGATCGTATATCCCACTTCATATTACAAGTCGCGATATGCACCATATCCATAAGCTCTTCATTTGTCGTCCATTAGCTCTCGTATCCATTTTGCACTTTCCATCTCGTTCTTACTGTCTCACTAATACAACTGTATAAATCTTTCCATTCCGCATTTTGCACGTCTTGAATTTTTCACTGATCCCAGCTAGTCATATTAGTCATAGTGCACTTAACTTGACAAATATTGAATATCAATTAATCTGTAATCCTTGTGTCTTCAATGTTGTACAATGTCGGAAGCTACGTATGACAATCCCGACTTCTCCGACGATATACGGGTCCAGGAGCTCCAGTCTTGCAAAGCAATCTACCCCAATCTTACAATGAACTACAGCGACTATACTGGATCGAAAGAGATCCCACTCAAAAACGAAAATGGCATAACCCTTCGACTATTTCCTGAGTCCAGTCAAGATACGCCGTTACGGACTCATAGGGTGTGCAATCTCCCATCGCTTCTGCTCACCTTCGAACTTCCAGAAAGATACCCGTACGAAGAATCACTTAAATTCAAGCTAACCAGTTCGATCTTGTCCCAGACTGTAGTAGACTCTATGGTAGCGCACTTGGAGCTGATTTGGGAAAGCTACCAAGATCAGGTACTTTTCAGTATGATAGACTATTTGTACGATCAAACTCAGAATGAATGGGATCTGCTCATTGGTCCCGTGTACGATGTTACAAGTCCGGAAAATTTTCAGACTATTGTAGACTATGACAATGACATTAAACAGCAAGAATATGACACTAAGACATTCACCTGTGAGGTGTGTCAGGAAGACTATAAGGGCATCGATTGTCTGTGCTTCGAATCATGTGGCCATACCTTTTGTAATTCCTGTTTGCATGACTATTTCTCGTCTGTGATCCAAACAGGAGAAGTAGATAAAGTACATTGCCCTAGTTATGAGTGCACAAAGAAATTTGTCAATACTAAAGAAGAATACTCCAAGTTAGAGTCGTGGCTAATGTCAGACACGAGAGTAGAAGAGATTGTCAAGACTTTGCTAACACCATCTGTGCCACTTAATTTCCTTTCTAAGATATTGACTTCTGCGAAGAGTAGTGAAAGTAGTGAAAGTAGTGAGGCAAGTGAAGACATGGTCACTAGATACCATACGCTATTCAAGAAGTCTCAGTACGAATTTATTGGTAAATTGTTACCAAATAGACTAGTGAAATGCCCTAGAATAGGCTGTGATGAAGCGATATTCAGAGAAGACCTTACAGATCGGTTGGTAGTTTGTCCCAAATGTGCCTATGCCTTCTGCAATGACTGTCACAACTCATATCATGCCCGATTCAAAATGTGTAAGAAAGTCACCACCGAAAGTGGTGATTATCTAGGTGTAGAAGTAGAAGATATTGAGGCATATATGGCATTACCGAGAGACTCTTACGAGAGAAAGACTCTAAGTGCTCGTTACGGTAGACAGCGTATTATCCGAGCAGTAGAAGAGTACCAAATGGACCTTCTTTTTAACAAGATGTTGAAAGAGAGCAATGAAGTCAAAGAGTGTCCTGGCTGTGGGATCATTATACAGAAGTCTGATGGGTGCAACAAGGTCAAGTGTTCGCAGTGTAACACCAATATGTGTTTCCTTTGTGGAGAAATGCTTGAGAATAACTATGATCATTTTGCTTCTCCAGACTCACCCTGTTATAAGAAGTTGTTCTTGGGAATGCCGGGTGCAGAAGAAGTGTCATGAAAGTTCAATGAAAATGATGAATTCTATGATACAATCAATAGAAGATTGCAGTTGGGATTATATCTATTATAAAATGCTCAAAAATGTATACGATTCATGATAAAAATGATAAAATGATATATGATATATAAATACCTAGAACTTTCTTGGTCCCTTAGGGGTACGTCCGTAGCGAACACATTCCCTATACAATCTTCTTCTTCTAAACTCATAAGTTATTTCTAGCAGCGATTCAATAACTTTATCATATATCCAGCCCTCTTTCTCTCCCTCTCTGATAACAAGATTTTTCGATTCTAAGCTTCTTTGACGAAGAAAATCTTGAGGCTCGTAATCAGTCAGCCACTTATTGGCAAATCCAAAATCAAATAACCAATCCTTAGGTGGAACAACCTTGGAAAGATGATCTACTCCACCGGGTCTCTTACCAGCCAATCTAGTCTTTTTCGAGGTGTCAAAGATATTGCCAGAGTAGGAATAGAAAGTCCATTTTTCGTGGAGAATACTTTTCTTTTGCAATTCGAAAATCTCTACGATTCTCTTTTCCGGAGGATCGTCTACAATAATATCGTTAGCTTCGAATTTCTTGACTTCAGACTCTACAATTTTTTCAGGTTGGGGAGCTTTAGCTTTACGAGCCTTATTGGCATTACTGAGCTCCACCAAGAACTTCTTACTCTTGGGATGGCAAAGAATAATGCCAGTCCAGCCAGATTGAATGAAGATGAATCTCCATGGAATAAACTGTCCAAGAAATAGAACTACGGAAGTTGCAGCTGCGACGCCATAGAAGATAAATGTAGAGAGATGTTCGTCCTTGAAGCCAAAAGTTTCAAACCAAGTTTTTTCTGCCAAATCCATTCCGCTCAACAAGTCAGTCGTTAAGTTCTGCAAGTCTTTCATGTTGATCAATAAGGCCAATTGCGACTTGGCAATTGGTTTCTTGGAATCATCTGTAGAAACACTTGCTTCCGATATTAAATCAGACGGTGAAGGTTGAAGGATTTCAGACAGTTCATCTGAGCCTGACAAAGTCGGTCTAAGTCCTTCGTCAGCCAATAAAGTGTCACTAAGTAAATCGTCGATGATGCTGAGTTCACCAGCTCCTTCATTGAGGAACGAGAAGAGCAGCTGTCCTCGTTTCTTGACTTTGATCAACTCAGGCGTACGCATAGGATGTCTATGCAGATAGCCGGGAATAATAACGCCAAAGAGCAAGAATATGAGTGGATATGAAAGCACAAGATGTGGCCACAAGCAGATCGTGGTATACAATACAAGAGCCGTCAAGGTCTTGGAGGCTTTTCTCCAAGTTATGATGTGGATGATTCCATACTGTAACTCAAAGAACATTCCCATTTTACCGGCGAGTTTCTTGAAGTTCAGAAGCAAGATCCGGATTGACAAGTTGGGTCTTTGACTTCTTGATGGATCATTGATTTTCTGTTCAAACATAGCCTTGTCTGGCGAATCGTCGGGAATTGTATACTTCAACATTTTGTCCATCAATTTGTCTACAAAATGATCACGATGTTTCTTGAGTTCATTTTCTTCTGCAGAAGACGCCATCTGTCGTATATGCTCCAATTGTTCATCGGTGTAGTCCAAATCCAAGCTTCCACTACGTGAAGCATTTTTGCCAGATTTGCTAACCTTATCGATGCCCATAGAAAGCAACGCAGCAGCTGTTCCCGCAGCAGCTCCACGGTTCTGCCCTTGGTGATTGTCGGCAAACTCACTGGATGCCTGGTATACCAGTGAAAGGAATTTTGTGGCAGTCAGTCTGTATTTGTCGTCAGCCATGCTGGATTCCTATATTATTGAACGCGAAAATTTAGTGAAAATTGGTTTGATTGATAAGGATAATGAGATAATGATAATGGAGATAATGAAGGATATGAAATATACAACGCTAAAAATATGATCTCACTTCGAGTCTTATATCTAGACAATCTGATCAAGTCAAAGAAAAGACAATTATGTATTTGAATTTGAATCAGTGAAAAATCCCCAGCTATCGAGGGTACTGTGGGGAGAGGGGCATATGACAGTTGTGGTCACGTGCTCATTGTGCAACCGAATCCGAACCATATGATTTTTTCGCAGCTAAATTTGGGACGTTGCTTGCAAAGTGATAATACATTGAACAGATAAAAGTAATTCCATACCCAACAGTGGTATCTATCTATTTATGTATATATATATATGAATTGATAGGACAAGCATTGCAAGGTGTGTATAAAATCGGACATCGGATGACCATAGAAAATTCAAATGAACAATTCAATGAACTATGGAATGCTCTTTCTGAAAAGTAAGTGACTACAATTGTTCCGTTGGCGATGTATTAACCTACAAAAAACGTAAAACTATAAAGTACGTGACAGTTTAGAGGGTCACATCTGTCAAAATGCTAACAGATAGCGACTTCTCTTACAATATCGTCAATGACGACTACAGCTCAAGGCTGATTACAAGGATGGGAAGTTCTTGTCGTTGATTTCAGCCTTAGGGGCAGAAGCAGACTTGGCAGCAGGCTTGCTGTCGCCTCTCTTGGCGAAACCACCTCTGGCACCTCTGGCAGCACCACGGCCACCTCTGGCACCACCTCTGGATTCACCTCTGGAAGAACCACCTCTAGCGCCACCTCTGGCACCACCTCTCTTGGATTCAAAAGAAGCAGACTGTTCATCAGCAAAGTGGGCATCGATTTCTAAGAACTTCTTTTCCTTAGGAGCCTTAGCCTTGCTCTTCTTGGTGGCAGTTGATTCGAAGAAAGATTCCTGTTGCTTTTCGATGACTTCTTCACTGGTCCACTTGTCTTCAACACCTTCGTTGGCCTTTCTCAATTGTCTGGCACCTTCCAATTCTTGCTGCTTGAGTTGCAACTCAGCAAAGTAGTCGTTCAAGGATTTCTTTGGCACTTCAGGTTCAGCGGCAACTTCATCTTCTTCGTTCAACTCAGCTACGGCGTCTTCCAAACCTTCAGTTTCACCTTCCAATTCTCTTTGTTCTCCAGCACCCCAACCTTGCTTGAGCTTCTTCTTGGAGTCGGTCTTGCCGGATCTGGAATGACGGTCAAATGGCTTCTTGACGTGCTTGGATGGAGTGGCAGATGGAGCGGCAACAGCCTTGTTGTCGGCGTTGGTCTTCAATGCAGCTTCGTTACCGGTGGCCTTGGACTTGTTCTTCTTGGCTCTAGCTGGGTCAGCAGAGGCAGGAGGAACATCAGCCTTCTTGGAGGATGTGTTCTTCTTGACGACTTCCTTAGGCAAGGCCAAGACGGCGGTGTCGTCTTCGACGTCGTTACCTAACAAGGCGAATAAGTTCTACAATGTTAGTATCGTTTAATCCTTTATAACAGTAGTGGCCAATGGAAATGGAGTTCGAATAGATGCTGGAAAAAAGTGAAAAATGCAAAATCGGAATTGAAAATTTCAAAATTTCAAAATGCTTCTCCACAGTTGGATTATTCAATGCCGCCAGTAAAAGACGAACCAAAAGATGCAATTTTGGTATACAAAATGGATTCAATCGCTACAGGGATGTTCCGGATATCATAGGGAGGAGTTTATGGACGAACTCTCCACAATTGGCTCTTTCTTACAGTCGCTTGACTCATTTCTGTATGGATGCTGGCATTTTCCAGCATTTTTCACTCGAGACATTTCAAATTGGCATCGCCAGCATGGTCCATTGCTTACGGCGGGAGGGACCCACACGTGGACTACGTACTTTGTTCTCAAAAGACATGTTAAAACTGTCAAGTCTAACTGGCAAACTTTCTAACTTTCTATTGGTCTATAAAGAAAGAATAGGTTGGGCCTGAAAAGTAGCTGAAAATTTTGCTGACCGTCCCAGTCACTGGACGACAAAAAATACACCCTCTATGTGCACTCCCATGGCCATCGTAGTGAACTGTGGGCGTAAGTGTGGGACCGCAGTGTCGGTGGGCACGGGTGTTGCGACTATAGCCTCCGTAAATGTGAGCACAGTGTCAGACCATTCACGGCGGTGGAGTATATAGTGTAGAAGTAGCGACAATAATGAAATAGACAGAGACATGGAGAAAGATATCAGATGGAGTTGGAGTTGGAGTGGAGACGGTAGAACATAAATAGATAATTATCATTTTGCTGTAGAGAAAGTATTTCGCTGCTATGCTATATTTGACATATCGGATATGCTGACGAGTTGATGTTCTAGTTATACAACTTAAACTTGTAGAACAGTACCATATTCAATACCTACTATACAATTAATGTATGTATATACTCTGCTCGAAAAATCTGAATAGTCTATAATTTTCCGACTCTGATATCACTTGGCTATACTCTTTCTCCTTCTACAATCCTTTTCCCCATACTACGCTAAAATGTGCAGAACCGATGCCTCGAATAATGTCAATGGATTATCAAGACAATCAATCCAGATAGCTTATATGCATACGTCCCCATCTCTTCATGCTTCTAAGTTAATGCCATAATGTCTATGCTTGATATCTCTACACTCGTAAATATCAAATACTTCATGTATCCCATAAAGCCCTATGCTCTTATCATATGAAGATGAATTATGCTTCCAATCTACTTGAACTCAAACTTTTTAATCGTATATTAAAGTAATATGGTACATGGTCCAACAGGAACCAACATTACGTACAGTACAATGACCAGCAAGACGTCTCATTTGTGTAATCTAATAGCTGGTATGACCACTAAGCAGTGCGAATGGCGATGAGACATCACTTGATATCCCTGAAATATCAATCAATTTATCAATTGTATCACTACTAAGATTTGGTAGTGGACTTGTCTATAAACTCATCGCCAACTCTCGACAAGAATGCCCTCACCAGCTGTCTCAAGTCGGTAGTCATATTCTTCGCAAACAACTTCAACGACAACTTGTACATCTTAGGAGCATGTTCAGCAAAGTCTTCGTCGTCCAATTCTACGTAGCCGTGCAAAATCTCTACAATCACTGGCTTCCAAGTGGTGATGTTTCTGTTTTGGTTGCTTTCATCAAAGTCAGCGTATCTCTCAGTAATCGTATTACACAAAGGAATGATTGACTCCATAATTGTCTTTTTTGCTGAAGAATCGGTTTTGTCATCGTCGCAGTACATCTTGAACATGATATTAATGAATACAGCAGAAGATGAAGACTCTTGCTTCAACAAGTTGGGCAACCTCTCGATAACACCAGCGTTCCACAATCGAACACGTAAATCGTAGTCGTCGTTGAACGTGCGAGCAAAGGTATAACTCGTGTTCAAGAGGAAAGCTATTTTGAACAAATGTGTGTAGGGGATAGCTTCGTAGAAGTTTTCACTTTCGAATAATTCAGACAAGGTCTGGATCAAAAGCAATTGCAAGACGCTCTTGACCACAATAGAAGATTTTTCTCTCGACTTCTTTAATCTTGCTTCGGCGTCGTCTATCAACGTCTTCTTGGGCGATTGTGGGTCATCCAAATCAACTTGAGATCCTACATCGCCATTCTCGTGTTCTTCCGATCTCGTACGGTTAAGCAATGGATCAGAAGTAAACAATTCCTTAGCCGTTGTCAAATCAAACAAGTTGGTAAAGGCCCCAGAAATGTGAATCCAATGCTCATCAGTAAATCTGGTGGCGTTTTCTTGCAACAACGTCGACATACATTCTCTGCCGATTCTTGCTATGGTGTCATTTTCTTGACAGATGCACGAAATAATCAAGTTCAAGTACTCGTCAAGCATTCTGCTCAATGGATCAAAATAGTGCGTGAACAACGACATCATACTCTTCAAAGCCTGGATCAATGTAGTAGACAACCATACAGAAAGCTTATCGTTAGAATCTTCAAGACTAACTTCCCAATGATTGCTCAAAACGCGGAAGATAGGGAATAACAATTGACGACAAATCTTGTCCCAGAACTCGTCTTCAAAGTATTCCCCGTATCTCAAAAGAATATCAAACAAATAGTTTAAAGCTCGAGATCTAACTTCCAACTCTTCTCCTGTCATGATAATGTCGTGGAAACCAAAAAGAACCGGGAACCATACCTTGACCAATCTATCGTTCTTGCTGGCAGTTTCTTCTTTGCCATTGATTTCCACCTTCTTGTAATCATCTTCAGTAAAGCTTGATTGTGCAATCTGGTTGATCAATTTCAGTAACACATCAAGTGATAACAAACTTACTCTTTGGAACCGTTCATTCTTGGCCAATTCCGTGAAACAGGTTACCAAATTAGCAAACGATTCCTGGGCGTGTACTTCACCAATGTATTCCTTGTTAATCCAGTTAGCCATCTTGTATGATTTCATCACCAAACTCTCCTTGTTTTCCTTGGCTGCTAATGTAAGAACTCCAAAAATAGTCTTCCAACCAGACTTGATTTGACGGGCACGAGCAAGAATCATATTGTTGATACATTCCAAAACCATGTCCTTGACCTCTAACGAGTCATTGTATATCATTACATATTCAAATGGCTTCAAGAACTCCTTTTGGAACTTAAAGTGAGCCAACTCTTCAATCTCCAAAAATCTCATCGACAACTGTCTCAATGAATCCAAAGCAAAAAACGAAATAGCCAGATTACTATGACAGCCTACAGTGTTGAAAGTTTCACCAATAATGTTCCACAACTGCGACCATTCAAGACGAATACGGTTCATGTTGTAGTAGCAAATATCAACCACTTTCTGCAAGGCAAAAGTTCTGGGGTTGCTACTTTGTCCAGAAGATTCAATTTCTTCCTTGGCTACTTCAGACAAAGCATTCACAAAATCTACTATACTGGGACCAGTCAAGTTGGCACTGTTGGTAAACACTTTGTCTATAGCCACATCCAACTCCGTCTTGGTTAGCAACTGGGCAACATATGGAGTTAAGTGCTGGTTATGGAACTTGTTGGATGCCGTCTGAGAAGCAGTTGTCACTGTGGTGAACAGACTGAAGAAACTAGTACTGACTCTGGATGCTTCCACAGATCCTCTGTTTACAAGTTTGGCTGTAGATACGTCTGGAATTGAAGCCTGGTCAACACCCTGAGCAATCAATTGCAATCTTTCTAACTGTGATATTGAAGTCAATATTTGATTCCACGAATCACTGAGTTTGTTACCTTCAGTAACAGCTAGGTCCAACATGATGAAAATGGCGTCTACGCTCTTAGCTTTCATTTCCTGGTAGTTATGCAAATTCTCAAACTGAACAAGTGCACCAATAAAGGATTCTCTAGCATGGTACAAATCAAACATACAAGCTATGCGAATAGATAACTTGATGCCTTCCAAACAGGCACTGGTAACATCCTCTTCATCGTATTCTTTGAATGGAGGTGTCAAACCAGCCAAAATGGACATCCAGAGCGTGTCGAAAATCGACTTGACATGATCTACATGCGATGCGGAATAGAAGACACCGTTGGAGTCATCGGACTTTAATCTCTTACCCAAGTTTCTCATCAACTTCTCTGTCTTGGTTGACATCTCTTTCGAGGCATGGATATAAGCTTCTCGATTCAAGTCACGACCACTGAATAAACCTACTGAAGGAGTGGACACACTGATGCTGATATCACCAGCTAAAAGAGCAGCATGCTGTTCAGACTGCAACTTGATCTCATTGGACTGGATCTCATTATAGATCTGCACCAAGTAGTCCGAAGGCAAATCCTTACCATCGTCTATACCAGCATTATTGGCTATAAAATTTTCCACGGACATTCTCACCTTAACTTGTGGAGAATGTAAATCTGTGTTCAACAAAATGACAGAATAAGCCAATACATAAGCAGTATCTGCGTTGGAATAAAGAGTAGGATTACCTAATACGTATCTTTCCGCAAACTTCAACATAAATCTATCGATCTTTTGTGCTTCTCCTGGCAATCTGAACGACTGCAAGAATCTTCTCATGGCATCAACAAAGCCGGAGTTGGAAAATTCCATCTGTTCTACAAATGCATGCATTATGGCGATGTTCTTTTCGTCACCTTCTCCCAAGTACTCACCAATAACACTTTTGTCTAAACCTTCAGTTTCCAATAAAAACTTGGAGATGTCATCAGGACTATCAGAATCAATAAATTTGTGTTCCACAAAGTACTTTACACCCTTCTTGGCCTTCTGGTTGAACTGCCTAATACCTTCCAAGAATGCTTTCTTTCTCTGCTTCAAGTTTTCAAACTGTTCAGGGTCATCGGATTCGCTGTACTGTTCGCTGGAATTGACGAAAGATGCATTTCTAGAGTTGTTTAGAGTGGAGTTTGCTGAATCCACAGTGCCAGATCTCTTTCTATTAAGAGCAGCCTGTGATCCATTCTGGCTTATAGTTGGCGTTCTACTATTTCCATTGTTGAATCCCTTTTGCGCCCAGGAGTACAACGATCTCAAGAATGCTACAGAACAGCTGATAGAAGTCATCTTCAAAGCATACTCCAATGGGAAGTGGTTGTAGATGTCCGGTTCAGGTGGTTTGGACGACATTGTGCTACTAGTCAAGTTTGCGATCTTGTCTATGTTGTACACAGAAATGCCCATTCTACGATTCTCACGATATGCTTGCCTCTGTTGAGCAGTTACATCTACAATGGCCAACGATAACTTTGTCAAGAGCTCAATGATTTTCTCGCAGACGTTGGGCATCGTACTGTCACAGTCATAATTAAGATAGAACTCGATGATACATCTGGAATCGTTGCACAATCTTTCAATTATTGATAAAAGGTATCTCTTTTGATGAGGAGTGGACGTTCTCATCTCCGCTACAGGGAAGTATATCTCGTCCCAGAATACAGGGATTTCACGTTTGAACTCTGATCTCAAGTTAGAGATAATCAACCAGAAAATCTCTAAAGAGATCTCAAAAACGGGAGCTAAGGGTGATGCAGCATTTCTTGATAATGAAAGGCACACGTACAGTCTTACGGCATTTATAAGTCTAGTCTGCTCAGCCGAATTGGACGACAAAATCACCACATCATGGCTTAGGAAGATCTCTATATGGTCCTTCAAGATAGTGTGGATGATATGTAACGACAACATCTTCGATCTGACGGTATGAGATTTCATGTCTATAGTCTCAGAATCAAGATCCTTTACAGACAACTTGCACATTGCTCTAAAAATCAAGAAAGCATCTTTTACCACCAAGTCTTCATCCAGCTCCGACGCATTGTTGGCTTCGTCAACCCTGTCGTTGTCTTCAACGTCGTCGTTCAACTTCTCTAAGTTTTTCAACGTAAGCTTTTCATTGCTATTGTCAATAGAAGTAGCAAAGTCGTCTTTACTGGGGGATCTTAGTGTGAGTCTGGAATTCGATACAGACTTATTGTGCTTATTCTTGTAGATGCTGGAGTCGGTGATTCGCTGGAAAATAGCTCTGATGACCTGATTCAAGATCCCTTGGGCAACTGCTTGATTTCTGCTCGACAAAGAAAAGATGAACACGTTGTATATCAGTCTCACAGCCTTTAATAATGGAGCTCCATGACACGGCATCAATACGATGCTGTGCATAAGAGCACGGACTACTTGTAATTCTACATCTGGATCTGTGCCTTCACCCAAAAAGCACGAGGAAATGACATTGACAGAACTTTCCGTCAATTGAGCCCTATCGATTTCATTATTGAAATGGGCATAATCGAACAACTTGGCAAAGAGATCGATGGCTTTAGCTTTCAACTCGTTGCTATTGGACTTTTCACATGTTTCTTTCAAGGCATCAAAGATCAAATGAGCATCTCTCGATTGGGCATTATTAAGAGAATCCAATGCCTTCTGCACTGATTCCTTCAAGCCAACGTTCTTCTTTGCTTCTTTAGAGTTCACAATCTCTTCAAATGTATTCTTGAAGATCTTGAAGTTGTCCACAGTTGCAGAATTGGAGGCGGAAGCAATGGAGATGACTGAATGTTGACGAGTATGGGGCCCCGATTGAGTCCCGGATTGCTGAAGTTCCACTTGCGACTCGCCTTGGAATGGAACTTGAGATTCGGGTTGATCTTGTGATTGTTCTTGAATGTTTTCAGCGTCCGATTGAACTTCACCATTAGATTCGGTTTTTGGAGGAGGAACTACATCTCCGTTTGAATCTGTCACTTTGCCTGTGCCTTTTTCCAGATCTGTCGGGCCATTGACCGTGTTTTCCTCAGCCCTATCTGGCTCTGATTGCCCATTTGTTTCATTTGTAACTTTTGAAGTTTCTTCTGCAGTCTTTTCGAGATTTTGCTTTGGTTCCGGATGTGATTTGCTGTCGTCTTCGCCGATCTGAGTTGATTCTGGCTCGATTTTTTCTGGAATATCGCCATTTTCGGCTAAAGTCTCGGATACATCATTATTGTCATCGAGATCAACTTCGTCCATCTCGTTTGCGGTCGAAGCCAGATCTTTTACGGAATCCTCTGCTTTCGGAGATTCTTCAGCCTCTACTATGGCCGGAGACTGGTGATCTTGCGGCGGCATTCCTGATAGATCTATACTGCGACAGGGACTGGTGGGGTTGCCGGATATGGAAGTGGCAATGAGTAGTCAAAAATCCCTGGGATATAAAAAGAATTGAGAGAATACAGAGTGTCTGTTGCCGTGAAATAAGCACTTCACACATACTTAACCGATCCTGAATAATTTCTCGTTGGTTCTTGCTGGTTGGGCAGGACACGACTACGCGACAGATAGAGGCTGTAATCCAAAGGCATGTTGTAGCCTACGGAATGAAAGGCTTATGGAGTACACAAATGTTGTAAAGTTACGTGTTGATCATATTGTGAATAGGTAACGTGATACGAGTCATTGGAGTATGTAACTGTGAAAATCTTGTTTCGTATTTTTTAATTATAGTATCTTCATACCCAGATTATAAGAGCAATATATAGAGGATCTGGTGGCTATAACTATAAATACGAATACAGATACAGTACTACTATTAGTCAATATATGCCATTCTAACTTCGTGTACACGTTGTTCATCGCAATTACTCTGGGGGCCAATTCTATCACCAGGTCAATCGATTGTTTTATCTGCTTCTCCTTGCGTTAAAGACTTGTCTCTTTGTCTTTACAACCTACTCTCTACTCTTTTGCTCTTAGTCAATGTAGATTAATCAATATAGAATCACATGCAATAAAACTAAAGTATCTAACTAGAACTAGAACTCACTCAAGGCAACAGCTGTGGCTTGGAAGTCGTCGTGGGAAATAGAAACAGAAACTTTCTTGACACCAGCCTTGGAGGCAGCAGTCTTAGCAGCACCGCTCAATACGACCTTAGGAGCCCCATTGCCATCACGAACAATCTCGATGTCAATCAAAGAGGCACCAGCACCTTTCGACTTTACTCCCAAAGCCTTGAACACGGCTTCCTTGGCAGACCAGGTACCGGTGAAAGAGGCTTGTGGGAAAGACGATTTGGTGCAGTAGGCAACTTCAGCAGCAGTGAAGTTTCTTTCCACGAAGGTTTCGTTTTCCAAGTTGATTGCAGAGAGCAATTCAACGTCTACACCGACACCCTTAGAGGACTTGTTCAATGAGGACAATGCCTTGGCTGTGGCATCAGCAACGGAGCCAACGTAAGACTTGTCGCTTTGGATACCCTTCTTGGAGAAGGTCAAAGCCTTCTTGTTGTCTTCGACACGAGCCAATGGGTCCAAGTAGACTGGTTGTTCCAAGTCGTCGTCATAAGGAGCTTTGTCCTTAGCAACAAACATGGTGTTACGAGTGATGGCATTGTGCATGTATCTGTAGGTTCTCTTGTTTCTAGCAGAAACCTTAGAAGCATACTCTTCGTAGGTAGCTTGGTCCAATACAGCGAACAAGTAATCTGGATGAACAACAATGGCTTGAGCACCCTTCTGACCGAAACCGAAAGAAGTGACCGAAACAGCCTTGATACCATCAGTTTGAATCGATCTGGATGGGTACAAAACGTTTTCAAAGCTTTCCATAACCTTGTCAACATTATCAGCGTTTCTGTTACCTGGAACAATACCAGATTGCAAGATCTGGATAGCACCGTTCAACATCCAGGCACCAGCAGCACCCTTAGGGTGACCAGTCAAGTACTTCTGGAACACACCAAAGACTGGGTTACCTTCAGATCTGCCCAAGTGCTTCATCATGGCATCGATGGTGGCAGATTCATTCTTATCGTTGGCAACAGTAGAAGTACCATGGAAAGAAGCAACTCCCAAATCATCGATAGTCAAGTTGAAAGCAGCCAAAGCACCTCTCAATGGAGCAATTCTTGGGTCAGACTTGTAAAAGTTGTTACCCCATTGTTGCTTAGCATCTGAAACTTGACGTTTAGACTCACGGTGAATTTCTTCGGTTCTCTCACGCAAGAAGTCCTTGATGGAGAACTCGGCACCGTACTCTTCCTTGGCCAAGACAGATTCGTCGTTCAAGAAGTTGATTTCTGATTCTTCCCAGTTCTTGATCTGATCCAATCTCTGCTTCAATTGTCTGGATCTGTACTTGATGTTCAACAATGGCGATGGGTACTTTAAGTCACCGTGATGTTCTCTGGCTGTGGTCAAAATACCCTTACCTGGAGCTGGAACAGATCTACCAATCTTGTCAGTTGCGGTGGCAGTCATGGCCAAAACAGCCTGGATAGGAACACCCATTCTAAGAGCCAAGTCAGCAGTCATAATGACCTGGATACCAGAACCCTGAGCTTCCATGAAACCGTTTCTGGTGGTGGTGGCTGGTCTGGACATTTCCTTAGGAGTTCTACCGTGCTCAAACTCTTCTTCAGCGTTCGAGGTAGCGTTCATGTTGGCGAATTCGTAAGAACCTTCTTCCTGGAAATCATCGTAACCACCAACAATACAGATCTTGGCCTTACCAGCCAATATGGTTTCAATACCGGTATCAACCGATTCAACAGCTGTGGCACAGGCACCAACGGGAGTTTTAATAGGACCAGAAGACGAGAGAAGCAACATGTTAACCCAAGCAGACATAGTGTTAATAAAAGACTCTTGCAAGATATCGTTCTGAACAGGTCTGTCGGCGTATCTGTCCTTGAACATACCTCTCAAGGCAGTGACACCACCCATACCAGAACCAGAGCAGTTACCAACTTCAGAGACATGGACATATTTGTAGAACTCGTAAGGATCAGTAATACCGGCAGAAAGCAAAGCTTCTACAGTAGATACCAAGACGTACAACGTGATTGGATCAACTTGCGAAATGGTGTCTTCTGGAATACCGTAAGTCTTAGCATCCCAACCAGTTGGAATTTGACCAGCTACCAATCTGTCGAATCTCAAAGCCTTTGGCACGTACAAGGTGGCTCCCTTCAAGATTCTGACAGTGAATTCGCCAGATTCTTCAATCTCAAAGATCTCACACTTGTCACCGTGTTCATGCTTGTAGTGTTCAGCAGTTTCCTTGGAAGTTTCAAATGGTTCTAAGTCGTGTTGAATAACAACTTCTTGAATCATCTGCTTCTTCTTAGGATCATAGCCGTGGAACAACTCTGGCTCAATTAATCTGATACCTGAGTGATCCAAGATTTCTTCCTCGTACTTGCTCTTGATATCTTTGTCGTCAATAGGGGTTTGAGTCTTAGCATCAACCCAGCCTGAGTATGGCTTACCCTTCAAGTTACCGTTGTGGTACTTGATCAAGCCCATGATCCATGCCATTTCAATGGCACCTTCCAAAGAGAACTCTCCCTTGGATTCCATCTCCCATCTGGTTCTGGCATTACCCCATGGACCAACTTCGGAGAAACCGGTGACAACAATGACGCTGGACAAGTCCAACATACCTTCCATGTCTGGCGAAATCTTCTTAATCTCCTCATAAGGCTTCAAGGTGGGGAAGTCGAACTTCATGTTGGCTCTAGGTTGAACGGTAACCTTGGAGTAGGTAGCATCGACATTGTCTCCGTTAACCACCTTTTGTTCAATGGCAGTTTCGATAGAAACAGCTCTTCTGACTTCAGCAGTTTCAGTCAAATCAGATCTCAACTTGGAGGTGAAATCCTTCAAGTTCTCGATAAATTGCAATCCACCGTTCAAGTCAGCCATCACTGGCTCTTCCTGACACAATTGAACGATAGCAGGAGTCATCAAACCTAAGATGTTGAATGCCATTTCCTTTTGCGAGAAGGTTCTGACTCCCAACTTTTCAATGCCTTCAGCAATGATGTTGTTACCTCCCATTAAACCAGTACCTCTGGTCCAACCAATGATGGCACCACAGACGGTCAACTTGGTTCCCCAGTCTTCGGAATACCATCTGTTGAACAAAGTTTCCAAAGAGATCTTAGACTCAGAGTACAAACCATCGAATCCGAAAGTACCGTGATTAGGTGACAATGGCAAGATACATTGAGCTGGTCTGGTGTCAGTTGTCTTTCTCGACTTGACGGCACCCAATAATCTCAACAAGTTGGTCAACATGATTCTGTGAGCGAACTCAGACTTGGAGTCGATGTTGTCCAAACCATTACCATTTTCTGGAATAGCAGCGAATGGGATAATGGCATCCAAGTCCCAGCCTAAACCACCCTTCTTTGGGTCGTCGTAGATGTAGTTCACTAAAGCTTCTACGTCCTGCTTCGAACCCTGGTTGAATGGAACAACAGTCAAGATCGAACCAGTAGAACCGTATCTGGTATACATGTTCTGGAAGTACTCAGTAACTTTCTTGGAGAATCTCGAAGTTGTGATGATCACCTTGGCACCACCAGCAAGCAAACCTTGCAAGATAGCAGCACCAATGGAACCGAAACCAGCACCGGTAAGCAAGACATACTTGTCCTTGAAGGTCAAACCATTGATAGCAGCCGATTCTAAACCATCCAAGTAGACAGAAGACAACTTACGGTCGTATTCCCAGCCAGACTTGGTCTTCTTCTGGATGTGCAAGAAAGGAATGGTTTCGTTAGGAATGGTAGAGGAAACAGGTTGCAAGATCGACGTTCTGTCTGGCAAAGAAGCGATTTCGTCATCGTCAGAAGCAGTAGACAATTCGTCTTCATCAACCGGAGTAGAAGCGCCGGTAGCAGTCTGCAAGATAGACTTTGTAGACTGCTGGGTTTCGATCTCAGAAGAGGCTTCAACGTGGCTGATCAACTCATCGTACAACTTCTGGAGTTCCAACTTGTTTGCCTTGGAAGCCTGCTTACTGATGGCTCTGTAGACTCTAGCCAAGTCTTCCTTGATGGTAGGCTGCTCAATCTTGGTCATCTTACCACCCTGTGCCATCTCGTAGACATACTGTTCAAACTTTCTGACTGCGTCCTTTTCGACCTCTTCGTAGACAATTTTACCTTTGGCATCAACAGTGGTCTTTGGACCTGTAATTCTGGCTACATCCTTGTAGACAGGGTCAACAGAAGTTGTTTGCTTACAGTTGTCGATCAATTGCTGACCCAACTTCTTAGCCAACTTGTATGTTTCGCCTTTATATTCTGGGCAATGGTCTATGTGGTATTGCATGAACTTGATTAAGGTTGGGTTAGATCTGTTCATGATCTGGATACATTGGTCAATAGTTTCTCTGTCAATAGAAGTTAACTTGCCAAAGATAATGTCAAAATACATGGACAAGACATCTTGTCTAGCCCAGTTCCAGTATGAGTCGTAGGTTCTGGACTTCTTGGCGGAGAAAGAAGGCTTGATTCCATTAGCGTAGAATTCGCCGTGCTCTTCTTCCCACAAGTCCAATTCCTTCTGTAACACAGCAGTAGCTTCCTTTTCCTTGATGAAAGACTTGGCTCCCTTGTTCAAATCAACTTGCAAGTATCTGGCCAAAACTTCCAATTGCTGTTTGGCCAACTTCTTGTTTTCAGCAGTCAAGGCGTCCAATGCAGCAGAGTCTACAACCGCACCTCCAGCACCAGCACCGCCAGAGCCAGCGCCAGCAGCACCGGAACTCAAGGAAATACCAGCTACTCCAGCATATTTGGTGGCCATGGAGTCCAAGAAGGTCTTAGCTTCGGCATCAGATGCCAATCTAGCAGGTGGCTCGTTGGTTAGAGCCAACAACAAGACAGAGTCCTGTCTACCAGAGGCCAATCCATAAGTGGATTCCAAGTACTTTCTGGCAACAGTGATGGAAAAACCACCTGGCATCTTGGAGGACATCAATCTTCCTAATAAAGAGGTAGAGGTCTTACCCAATTGGCCGTTGAAGGTATCCTGGAACTGTTCAGCCAACTCTTCCAATGGAGTGTCTTCTGGCTTTTCTGGAGTCGAGCCGAATTCCTTACCCAAGTCACCCAAGATTTCGTTCTGCACGGTGGACTTACCGTTCACCAAGTCTTTGATAGCTTTGGACATAGGAACGGCATCCAAAGGCTTCTTCAACTTCTGAGCTACAAGCACATGCAACAACAACTTAGCAGTGACTGGCTCGTCTGGAATAGCGACAGCTGGACCAGCAGAAGCGACTGGAGCAGCGGCAACTGGAGCAGCGGCAGCTGGAGCAGCAGCGGCAACTGGAGCAGCAGGAGCGGCCTCTTCCTTGGCAGGAGGTGCAATATCGGCCGGATCAGGAGTGTAGTAGATTTCCTTAGCATCCTTGGAGTAGCACAAGACCTGCCTTTGCAAGGAAAGAGCGGCATCATACGATTCGTACTTGGCCTTGATGGTTCTGGAGGCCATACCGGCCAAAGTGGGCGAAGGACCAATTTCCACGACTCTCTCGGTGTTGTGTTGCTTCAAGAAGACATCCTGAGTTTCAATCCATCTGACGGGAGAAGCAAACTGATAGGCTAACAATTCTGTTAACAAGGTGTGGGACAATTCCTGTTCGATTTCTGGCTTCATAGTGAATGACGGATAAAACTACTATAGGAGTGAGAATTCAGAACGATTATGATGAAAAGAGGAACATCACAATTGGTACACTTGTCGGAACCATCGACTTATATGTGGAAAATTCATTAGTATCTGGTGGGCTGCATCCTGCATGCGGATCGAAAAATTATTGCAACAGGTTCCAACAATTTTTCGATAGTGTTGCAGCCACCAAAAGGTGTGTACTGCGGCACGGGTGCAGCTCGTAAAATGCATCCAACTGATCCCAACATTCACGCGCTTTTGTTGAGGATTTGGGTGGCGCACGCTTTTGACACACGATTTTTTGGGACAAATGTTGGCTAGCCCGCACATAGTTAAGATTACATACTTAACACATTCTTACACATAGTTAAGAGCACATAGTTAAGAACACATAGTTGAGAGAAACATAATTACGATAACTTAAGAAAACATTCTTAAGACTCTCAATATAGGATACCAACTAGTTGTTGAGATATACTTCTCATAGATAAGGGCGTGCGAGCTTAACTTATCTCTTGTAAGTATCAATTTAGTACTGGTTCCTTAGTTTTATTTAGATTTTGAATATTTCGCAACAATAATTTACTCAAATTTCGCACCCAAAACTGGAACAATCTTTGGAACACTTTGGATATCTCATGTTTTATCCGAACTGCTCTCAAAAAACTGTTTGCTCATTCAGCCTTGACACTCCCATCATGTTCACATTATCGGACCACCATCTGGGTAATACAGCCCCTGTCTCCCTCCTGAGCCCGACGTACTCTAATAATTCAAAAGCTATGCAGTCTCTACGTCTTACCCGGACATTTCCCAAATAGTTCAAATTTTTCATTTCATTATTCTTCATATTTTTCAGAAAACTCTTTTCATGTCAATACAGCTGCCATATGCTTGTGTAGTCAATATACAACTCATAGTCCAATTAGTGTAGTAGCTCTTAGTGAGCCAATCACCACAGCTTAATGCCTTCTCATCTACCCTGATTACATTCGGTTGTTTCAGTTTAAACTGGTTTAAGAGAACACTTTTGCTTTGGGAAATCAAAGATCATCTCCACCCTATCATGATAGACCTAAGGTCGCTTTTGGTATCATACTAGGACTATTACAAATGATCAACATCTATTCGTCTCTAGACAGTAAAGTATTTACCTTTTTCTAAAAATTTTCGTAACCGATCTATATCATATCCCCTATTGGAATGCACTTTTATGTCTCTAATTAAAACTGCAAGTAATATTGCGGCTGCTAGCCTTTTCATCTTTATCATACTGAAAATTAACTGTCCTTAAATTGCTCAACTCGCTCTTCAAGTCTCTGGCGAACTTTGAAACGAGGTTGTAATTGTCTTCGAACGAAGGAGCCTTCATCATTGTGAAGTAATCTTCGTGGATTAATGAACTGAATGCTTTCTCTGGATTGCTTGATTTACTGAGATCTAAACACAACGTCTCCAACACACGTATTTTTCTAGCAATGGTGTAGAACTTGGTCAAATAGAATTCGCTAATAGGCAATTTCAAATATTGAAGATTGACAAAGTTTTCTAACATCTGCAACGCATTTGGGGAATAACTTGATCCCGCATCTTTTTCTGTATTAAAATGTCCCACTAATGGAGTCGAGCCCGAGTTAATAATATTGTAGCCGAAATTGAAAAACTTTAAGCTCTTGTTGAGGTGCCCATTACATAAGCTTCGGAGAACCTCCTGGATGTTGAACTTCAAGTCCTCAAACTTGTTGAAGTTCATTACCAAATTCAAAGACTCCAATTGCTGAAATTTGCTCAAGAACCCCATTGTCTTATTGTTGTAGTTAAGTTCATTGGCCAAGTAGATATTTAGCGTCTGCAAATGAGAAACTAGTGGAGCCAATACCTGTAAAAAACTTTGCGTTCTGAAACGTCTTCTCCTTATGTTCTGAAAATCGTCTTGCTCGTACAAGAGTTCAAAACAGTTTATTATCGACAATTCTTGAAGACTCGTCATTTCAATATTTTGTACAAGTATCTGAGCATCTTCTGATGTTAACGTGGTATCCTTTAAGGTAAGGGACTTGAGTCGGAGCTTTCTTTGTGAGTTGAAGTTCTTGAACAAGGTAGCTACACATTGACTTCCACAGTTATCCACATAAACATATTCAGAAATCTTGCCATCACAATAATTAAAATTGTTGCTCGAAGTGGGACCTCGAGAAACAACTAATTCGGTCAAATTGGGAAAATCACCAAGGTTCAACTGTTTCAAGAAATTCGGATCCAGATAGTTAGATATGTTTAGTGCCTTCAATTGGGGCCAACAATATCCTGACCAGTTTGCCATTGAGAAGTTTCCCAGGACCTCTGCTACGCTTGACATCATTGTCGCCTCAGAAATCAACTCCATCGGCATATTGTAGGAATGATTGTACCATTGGAAAACCTTGATGTTGGACATCCCTTTGAGAAGCGAAGAAAGGTTCAACTGGAGTTCTATGTCGGGCATATCTGGAACTCTCTTGTGGAATGAGAGATATCGAATATGCTTCAAAAGGTGAGGCTGGTCCTGAAGAGAAGAAAAGAACCTCTTGAGGGAGAAGAGAGTGGAAATCTTCACTGATCTAATGGATAAACTTGTATCGTCGTTACTGTAATTGGGAATAGTCACAGAAAGTGGATCTTCAATTATTCGAGAGCAGAAACTCGTGTTCTGAGAGTTGACCTCGATGCAATAATAGAGACTTGGACGGACAATGGAGTACAAATGTTTGCAAGTGTACCCCCAGTGGAGAGCATCCTTTTGTGGGAGTTGGAAAGCTATCCGACTAAGAATTTCGCCAGGTAGCTCTTCGAATGACACCACAGGCATGTTATTGGAAAATTGAAAGAATGAACGATCCAGTATTCTGGATTTGGAAGATTGCAAAACGGCGGCAAGAGCGAGAAACACGGTTGCAAAATGCGGCTCAAACCTAAAAAGTGTCACAACGACTGGCTCAGTACGAGTAAAAGCATTTGGTAAGTCTCCAGGTATCTCTTCTCTTTATAAGTTTTTCACTTAGCACAAACGTACAGTTTTGCTTCCAGAATATTATTGTCGGTGCCTGTATACTCCTAATAGTACTTTATATGGGTTCCGTGAATCGGCATTGCCGCAAAATTTTTATCAGATCGGAGATTGTGCTCGTCTATGTGTAGAGCACATGACAAGTTGCAATTATCTTGAAAGTTTCACTATGCCATAGCAGAGTGTTTGGCTTCCTGAAAATGAGCTGGATGTCGTTCTTGAGATACCCAGATTTGCTCAAACCGAAAAAATAGATATAGGTAGATGCGTATATGTACTAATATTAAATATGAATGCTCGCTTTCAACTAGTCGGTAAACTTGTTGAGTTCTAATTGTTTCCTCTATTTCTCCGACTTTCCTGTGAAATAGTCATACCAGTTTTCGGACCAACTTTTATTGACTTCCCAAAATCCCGAGACTGGATTTGAACACACCCCGTCATCAATCGCGCATTCACATGTTGGGTGCAAAAAGTTACTTTTGATTATATTGCGACTACCATTCCTATTTAGTCTATTATGTTAATGGAATTCGTTGTCCGTCCATGGGACTTGCTGAAAATAAAACTTTCCATTCACGGAACCGTAGTTGTCGCAGTGCAAGTTGATCCAATCTAGCTTACCCAAGTTAGTAGCATTGAGAGGCTTCGTACTATCATTTGCATCTGGTGGATCAAACTCTCTCAACGTCAGTGGGAATTTAGTATTGGCCAATTTAAACATACATCCCAGCAAGTCCAAAGATTCCAAATATGGCGGTAATGCAAGTGTAGAAAATCTGAAATGCTGCTTAAATCCGCGAAATGACAATTGCCTGAGAGTATTTGGCAAGCGCAATCCTTTGGTAAGTTTTATGCTTGAGCTTACAATTTCAAGTACTTCTAACTCTTGTGGCAATTCACATTCATCTGCAAGAATGCAGAAACGAATATTCACCCTACTCTCAAGAGTTCGAGGAATGGTACTTGTTAAATACCAATATGGGTTGGATTCAAATTTCAATACTTTCAACTTCCGAGGTAAATGTACCAGGTTGAAAAGCGGCTCAGCAAAGAAAACATTGTATTCGGGTACTTTTATAGTGAGTACTTCCAAGTTCGAAAGGCAACTTAGTGCTTTATCTAGTTCATCAGCAGTATAATCCAAATTACAGTCTTTCAAGTTGAGTTCTTTGAGATTAGAATTAAATAGTGCTGGTTTCTCCAAGTTTAAATCGCAGTCATATAAAGTCAAGCATCGCAATGCCTTGCTATCACGAATCTGCGCTAACATACTTTCATTTCCACGTCCAAGGGTGAGATTACAAACATTTTCAACTCTACATCTTTCCACCGTCATATCTCTTAACTCTAGAGTATGAACAGAGGGTGGTAGATCCAAATTGGAAATTTTGCCATCAGCTTGAATTCTCAATTCCTTTAGAAAAGACGGAAGTACAAAATCGTTTGCTATCACTGGGATTCCAGTCGTTGCATGCAATGTCCTGATGGTAAGCAGCTCAAGATTACGAGGCAAGGAAGTTCTGCTAAGCAAAACCGGATTCGTCTCCATCGGTGAGTGGATCGTGAGCTTTTTTAAATCGAGATATTGTTCCAAAGAATCGTAATCTTTAAAACTTGGACAAATCAACTCTAGTTCTTGTATGTGTAGCGGAAAAGTACAGCATATAGGCGATTCCAAATTGATGGTAGCAAGAGTCAAATGTTTAAGATTATTCAAATGTGACAAATTAATTTCCTTGTTGACTGAATAGATGTTGATTCTTAAGGTTTCAAGAGTAGCCGGAAGCACATCTACGTTCCTGTCATCTATAGTTAGAGTTGAGAAATCAAGCAACTTCAAATTGCTAGGCAAATTTGGTCTAGTAACCTGCTCACTTCGAAGACAATAGTAAATCATCATCCTCGGTATAACCTCTTGTGTGACTGCGAATGTTGTTGGAGGAAGTAATTCCAAGTCCAAACCAGCCAATACCCATTTCTTCTGTATAAAACTACACCTGCTCTTAATTGGAACATCACGGGCACTGTAAAACTGGTGTAGACCACTTACATGAATTTCGATTTCGTCTGCCCTTTCTAGCACGTTTCTATGGCAGTCATCGTAGTGGAATTGGGACAAAACGGTATGGCTGGTGACAACCTTCCCAAACTTGATGTTCGGGTATTTGTCTGCAAACATCTTAAAACGTTCAGTACTTATTCGAAATCGACCAGCTTTTGCTAGGGGCAGACATTGCATGTCATCGATATATAGCGGCCCCATTGCAATTTGTCTTCGCAAATCATCCTGAAATGGGAAATTGAGTTTCAATAAGACAACAAGATCGGAAGGTGAAAGTATCCGCAAGATAAGTAAAATTATACCATGCGGTAAATTGAGCACCCATCTTAGATCTGGGAGATCCGAGAACTGGTCATAATTGAGTGTAGGCTGATCTTTTGAAGTGTGTAAACTCCACAACTTAAACACATGCGTAAGTGAGAACATTAAAGGTGAGAGCTGAAATTGATTAGTACTTTTGTTGAAAAGGGTAGTGATATATATGGAAATAAGTACAGTTGCAAGTACAGAGACTGTAGTAAAGAAAGAAAGTGCTCAATTTAATAAATTTGTTCTATTTGGCTAAATTGTTCTATACTAATCGTCAATGTGCTTTTTTCTGGGGTAATCTCAAATATTTTCTAAACCGAAATCACAGATTAAGCAGACGATTGCAAATATGATTGTCATAAATTATGAGCATATGTGCTTGAAAAGGATTCCTAGGAGCTTTGGTATTTATATGACTCTATATAACATGATTCTAGTTAATGAGTGTCGTATTTTGGTTCTTTTCCCTAGAGAAATGTGATGTTTGGACTATTTCAATTTTTCCTACTCATGTTTTTTTTGGAATATAGGACACTTGAAGCCAAATTTAAGATTGCAATTGTGTTGCATTTCTTGCTATTGTATTGGTACATCTTTCCTCATCAATTACAGATTAAAAGGATTACTCGCGTGGTTAATCCAGTCAAGTGATCCCAAGTTCGTGGAAAATAATCGATGCTCACCAATATCCCCTCTCAAAATTGGAGGATAGAATTCTACTAGGGTGGATGGGAAGGTTGTCTCACCAATGTTGAACCAACTATGCCGCAAACTCAAGTATTCCAACTTTGGAAGTTGAAGATATCTAAATTCGAAAATGTCTGGAATGTCCTCGAGAGTCAATCGCCTTAAAGTAGCTGGCAATTGAAAATCCTTTGAGAGCCTTACAAGCGGACCAATAATATGTAGTTCATCCAACTTGGAAGGTAACTGGAACAGTCTTCCAATAGTGCAGTATTTTAATTCAACATAGGAAGAGTATGTAGGAGGATTGATGTCCAAAGCCAATATTTTCAATTTCTGGGGCCAAACATAGTTGAAAAGTGGTTTAAAAAACGATTTCTCTTTAGAGTAACTTGTTAGTTTGAAAACAGTCAAATTAACTACCTGGGAAAACATTGCGTCAAGTTGCTGGCTAGTGTAATTCATCTCACAGTTGTTCAAGTATAGCTCTTTTAGATTAGAACTTAACAATATCGGCCCACTGAAGTTGAGATCACTCAGATATAGGGCTAAGCTCTCTAAGATCTCACTTTTCTGAAGAGAACACAATTGATTTCTGCTTTGTTCTCGCAACGCGAGATTACGAATTTGATTCAAGTCACAATTTTGAACAACAACTCCTGATAAATGAAGGACTCTAGTAGAAAGTGGAATGTTCACCGTACTAATATAGCCACGTACATCTATTCTCAATTCTGTCAAATTTGGTGGAAGAACAAACTCCCTGCCACTAATTGGCTCACTATTTACTTCACTCTCATATCGTGGAGGATCTGACTTGAGGATAAGCACATCTAGATTCGGTGGAAATGATGTTTCCGTAAACAATTTTGAGCTTATATCCTTTGGCGAATGTACAGAAAGAATTTTTAGATACTCATATTGATCCAAAGAATCAAAATCCTTGAAATTAGCACAATCAAGGTACAATTCTGTGATCCGAGGAGTTAGAAATAGTTCTCTAGGAGACTCCAAATTGTCGGTAGTTAGTACTAATCGTGAAAGAAGCTTCAAATGAGAAAGATCAACTACATCATCATTCTCGCAATGAATCCATATCTTCAACATCTCAAGAGACTGAGGTAGAATGTCGATATTGCTGACTTCAATGGACATATTATTTACATCAAGTATTTTCAATTGTGGAGGTAAAACTGGGGTTCTTGCATTTTCCGGTGATAGCCAATGCTGGAAGTTGAATGACTCTCGCGTCCATTGGATGATTTTCAGAGTCCTTTTGGGTAGAAACTCCATGTCTTCTCCTTGAAAAGTTTCGCAGACCAAGGTTAAGTTGCACTGCATTGTTTCCAAATCTTGATGAAAGTACGGAGAGCTGTAATACTCATTGAGTTCGATTTCTTCTGCTGTTTCTATTGCTTTCTTACATTCTGAGTAAAGTTTGAAACAGGTACGTGTGGTGGTTGCTAGCTTGCCGAATCTTAGGTTAGGATGCTTATTAACCAAGTCAACGAATTGACTTTGCTTCAAAAGTAGTCGCCCAGCTTCGGCCAAATTCAGAGATTGTAAGGAATCGATGTACAATGGCCCCCTCGCTAGTTCTTGAAGTACAGCATCTTTTATGGGCAAATCAAGTTCATAGATTCTCATAAGATCAATAGGGGAAAGCTCTTTCAAGATAAGATGAACAATTTCAGGAGGCAAGCTAAGGACCCCAGTGAGCTCCATTGATTGCACACCATCATCGGTTCCAGTCTGTTGAACAGCCTCCTCTGATTTAAAGCTCTTGTTTAAGAACAGAAAAGCCAGCAGCCAAACCATGGAATATAAGTGCAATATCAGTTGCAATGAATTGGTTGTTAAGAGTAATGGATGGTTTATTCATTCATAACTTATGGGGTAATACAGCAATGAAAACGTCCAGCACAGCTAACTGAACACGAATATTAATTATAGATTGTGAATTGGAGATACCGACAGTGCCAATTATCATCGGCAGAAGTCTGAGCCTACCCGTAATCACCTCTCTCCCGTTGTACGAAATATAGCCAGTGGAACACTATGGCTCAAATCAGCAGTTCCAGTTCACAGCGGGGGATATATGGCACATCACATGACCCTGGTCACGGACTGCGTATGTCTTCGAAAATTCGTATTTCCGGACAATAGGCGCAAATCTCGGGAGAGGGACTTCTGGACATGGTATAATTCAGTCTTCAACAACCGGTTCCCGTACAATTATATAGTGCCACCGTGAGGATGTCAGACAGCACGACTAAAGTAGCCGAGGATAACGTGCAACTATCTTTTCTGTCTGAAACTCTGCCATGTCGCAAGGTGCCCTGGGCAGAAAAGTACGATAACTGCTGATAACGATAACAATACAATGCAACAAAAAGAAAAGATTACACCTACCACAATTTCACCCCAAAGCCCGAGCAATCACCATAGTCACACTCCAAAGTTTGAAGGGATAATCTCACCTAAAGTGAAACTCGCATGGCACCATTCCAGTTCAGTAGAGCCGAGAGATTGCTTTTGGGGTCGTGCACAACCCAACTCTCCACAAGGATGGTCAAAACGACGGTCTGCCATTGAAATACGCGGGATGTGCGATGAGAGGGTGCCTCAATGGTCGTGTTAAGACGGAGCAGATGGAATCAGCAGATGTAGTTTCATTGCGGTGGAGCTGGTGTAGTTTGGAGGGATTCTACGACGTCAGACAATGAAACTGGAAAAAATGTCTGTCTGAAAAATCGCGGTCGTGCGCCACGCATTTTTCACTCTCCGATGGATGTCGTGTCTGCAGCAGACAAACACGACATTGATCACCAGGACTACGGCAGCGAAGGCGGAAGGGGTTGCTCCAGCGATTCGAATTGGAAATGTATGGCAGTCTGCAAGGACAGGACAGCAGTCAGGAAACCAACGGCAGCGGCTGACACCAGATAGAACGGAGCCAGCGCAGTGCATCGGAGCACAAGTAGGAGCCAAGAGACAGCGAACGCGACATCGCGACATCCACCCGTAATGTCGTCCGC
Organism: Scheffersomyces titani; assembly: GCA_030565185.1. Taxonomy (NCBI): domain Eukaryota; kingdom Fungi; phylum Ascomycota; class Pichiomycetes; order Serinales; family Debaryomycetaceae; genus Scheffersomyces; species Scheffersomyces titani. Next base: position 36,438 of record JAJMBD010000016.1, on the reverse strand, counting down.
CGATCCAACACCACCGTCTGTGCGACGACATTGTCTGAACAAACAGATGTCGATACAATTTGGCCCATTTTCCGTTTCACCAACCAAGTCGTTTTGGCTCTTGCTTATTACATCCGTGGCAATTTTCTAGCTGGTGCTAACATCTGAAGCGAGCGTCGTATTATCTGAGCTCATTCCCCCAACCCAAAGCAACCACTGCCCAAACGGGAAACCACACCAATTCAGTGTCTGAAATTTCTGAGTCCTCCTCCCACCTATTCTCAGAACCAATAGATTATAGAAGACACCAGCACCTGCCAGTTTCTTAGCGAACTCAACTTGTGCAACCTATCGGCTTACATTGAGCCCGCCCAGTCCCTAGCGATAGAACTTTTGTATCTGTCGTAGAGTATATACCCTTGGTGTCGTACTCAAACGCTACCCCTGGCATCCTCTGAGCCAGCAGCCCACCCAGTGCCACCACCATTACATAGACGGTAGACGAGTATAGAATCGCTACTATCGCTATTGCTAATATTGTTGTCTCTCCAGCACACCGCCAGCCGCCAGAGTATCGGAAGAAGTGTCTTCGCCAGAACACAGGATCATCTACCAGTCTTCGTGATAGTTTCATAAGACAATCGAACACAGGCTACTGCCAACAGAACCAGTAGCAGTGTATCATAAGTGTTCCATACTACCAGTGTAACATACCAGCGCCCACCAGTATTGTGCTTGTATTAGGGTTTCGTACTTGTGTATTACTAGTCTATCGTACTATCACAGTAGTATCGTATACTATCTCCTTGCTCCTTTGCGTACTCTCGCCATCTCACCAGTGACTTTTCACTACAAGACTGAGTCCCCAGCCCAGTGACAGCAATATAGCCGGATTCCCACCGGTAGCTTCTTGTCCCACCCGCCATCCTGTTGCGCGCTCTCACTATAGACTTAGTCGCAGTGCCTGTTCATTACTAATAGTACTGGAACGGATATTGCACAATTTAATTTCACTATCTACTGACACATAGCAGCGCCACCATACACATAATATCCACACCACCATTATATCGCTATAGCAGTACTATACATCGGCCACCATCGCTATACCGCTTACTTCCACACCACCACGATAGCTCGCTAATTTATACTATAGTTCTCGCACTTTGTCTACCTGCTACCGTTCTGTCTATCTGTGTATCACTGCCCCTTAATATTCGCACTATATTTCACAGATATTTCATCTACAAAATACGATTATCAATCAATTTTTCACCCAAACCAACTAACTTTCCACCACTGTTCCATCAGAGTTCCACACATTTTGTCCAGCACACCCCCTTCTGTCAAGGCAACCATGTTTAACACCAAGATCTTTGACGGAAACACGCCGTCGGGCTCGGCTGCAATCAACATCCCTGCCACGGGCCTGGACCCCTCCTCCGGCTTGGCCATAGGAACGAACACGTCAGGAAACTCCAGCATCCCCCAGCCAATCGATATCACGTACCAACGGCAGTCCATCTTCAACAACCTGCGCTTCCGTCGTGAATCCATAGCCCACTCCCTGGGCATGGGAGGTGTCTCCTGGGGTTCCGTTACTATCGGCTCCTGGCTCAAGGATGAAGTCATGATGAATAGTAACTACAACTCCTACAGCAACATCAACGCCTCAGGCTCTTCCGGCCATACCAATAATAACAACAATAACAATAATATCAACCTCTATCCGAACGGAAATCTCATCAACCCCAGAAGGGGCTCGTTTCGTCACCAGAATCAATCCCAAACCCAAAACCAAAACAACTCCAATTCAAATTCTACCTACAACCAAAACAGCATTATGATGTCGATGTCGCCGCCGCTCCAGACGTCGTACTTGCCCGACTTGGAAGCCGACTACTGTAAGGATTATAGCTGCTGTGGAGAGTTGTTACCTACATTACACGATCTCTTGCGACATTATGAAGAAGCACATATCAGCCCTTCTCCGCCGGCAGACAACGCACACATTCTAAATGCTAGCCGAAATCGTAACAACTTCAACAACATGCACAATATCATGGAAACCGTTCTGACTACGGACGTCTTCTTGAACAACGGCGCCGGTAACACCGCCACAAACTACCAGTTCCAGGGCGGAGCTGCCAATCAGAACGACACCCAGCTCCAACATGGCAATCAACTCCAGCAACACCAGCATCACAGTCAGTTGCTCAGTGACCATACGGCGACGGCACAGCCGCAACAGCTTCTGAGCCCCAGTCTCAACTTGCATAACTCCCACTACAACATCCAACCACAGACTATTAGTCAACAGCAAATTGTTCACGTGACGAACAATGGGGGAGCCATACCGAATAACCCACTCCAGCAGCAGCTTCAACAGCAACCACACCTTCAGCAACAGCAACAGGCCCAACAACAGGCTATGATGAACTCACCACGAGCTGCCACACCCATGCAGGATGAAGAGGACCTGATGTATATTGATGATCCAGCCCGTCATTTGTATGTGATGGAGAATGATGAGCACAAGCCATTCAAGTGTCCTGTGATTGGCTGCGAAAAGACGTACAAGAACCAGAACGGGTTGAAGTACCATCGTTTGCATGGTCACCAGGGTCAGACATTGAAGGAGAATCCCGACGGGACCATTTCGATCATTGATCCTGAATCTAACACTCCTTATTTGGACGGTGCTGGCATGGAGAAGGACAAGCCATACCGTTGTGAAGTGTGTGGTAAGAGATATAAGAACCTCAATGGGTTGAAGTACCATCGTGGACACACCACTCATTGAATGGTAAAGAATACAAATTTATGATTTATTAATTTACATGAGATCAATTTATGATTTATTAATTTACATGAGATCATGAATTATAAACTAAAGACTTTACAAATTCATACTGTTCTCAAGGAAGTCTCGAAGATTTCACCTGGCAATCCTAGAAACAGATGACAGATAATGGCTGCGAAAACTCGGTATGGTTATTATGGTTTTGCTTCCACTAGTATATTATTATTATCATTATTATTATTTTATTATTGCTAGCCAAGCTAGTGTATGTACATTGTTTAGTTTACACGCGGTTCTGTGGACCGTCCTCATTACAAATTGTTTAATCATTATTTCTATTTATCTAAAACAAACTAGCGGCAAGTACAGCCTTATCTCGTATACTGATAGAAGAATGTCGCGTGTCAATTTTCAGCAACAAATTTGGCGACATTCTTGTACCCCAAACATTATAAGCTACCCAGCTATTCTTAACAGTTTCTAGTTTGTTTGAGATCTTTTTTGAATTTCCACAGCTGTTTCCATCATGGTATTGACCATGTTTTTCATCTGGAAGTACTTCCCTTGGATCCAACAGTACCTCCGCTTTTTGGCTGTCTACTTGCCACTAGCCATCACCCGCAATTGGCTCTATATGCTAACAGTGGTGACGACATTTACCATACTCCTCCCATTATCGGGCCTAACGTACCTTCGATTCTACGAAACGTTAATTCCACCATCGTCCCCGCAGATTCCGCTCATTTTCAACCGGAGCGACGGATGGTCCGCCAGTGAGCCAACGATTTTGGCCCGAGACTTGCGTCATTACGAGTTTGATCCACTTCTCCGCTATAGACTAAAAATCAACTTGAAGTTGGTTTGTCCGGCCTACGATGACTACTATAAGATTCGGTATTCCGTTGTAGACAATTCCAGCAATGAGCGGATCCACACCAGTACATTTTTCATTGATTGCGAAAGACCCCATCTCTACCAGAACAACAACGACTATGTACCATACAACTTGCGTTACTGGGTATCGCCTGTACTAGTCAACTTGAACCGTGTGATTCTGTTTTCTCTCAACAAATTCGTACTTCCAGGTGATGAGATTCAAGATATACTTGCCCAGTTCAAAGTAGTCGTAGAAGAATACCTCATTGTGCTAGACGATGTATCATATATCCAGATAGAAACTGATTTTACTGGTTTCCGCTTTTATCTCGTAAAGTATTTCTATACTTGTTTCTGTATAGGCACTGGGATATTGTGGTCTATCAGTGGAGCAATCAGTACACTCATGAGTCTCTATGTGGTATACAAGTATTCTGAAGACGAGAGTGAGTTTGGGTCTGAGTCTGAGACTGAGAGTGATGAAGAATTCAGAAATAATATCAGTGATTCAAGAAACGGGACTAGAAATAGTAGTAGTGCTGCAACTTAATGCTCTATTGCAATTCCAGACGATTCTAGTGTTACTTGCAGATTTTTGAAAAAAAACGGGTCTAGTACTCACTCCCATTTAACGTCCAAATATCGCTAATTCATATGAGACTACAGTCGTAAAACAATAACGAAAAAACAATATTTAACTGTAACATAACCATAACCAAGACGAAAAGTAAAACAAACTAACCGTATAAATAATAAATGAATAACAATAAATAGTAATAATGAGAACTGAAGTCTAGTTGGCATTCAACAATTTAGCCTCGTTGGAGCCGTCAACGGACAAAAAGGGAATGATTTTTTTGAAGTAAGTGAACTCAGTCAAGTTCTGCACCATCGTTAAGTCTTGGTTGAACTGGTCGATTTCAATGCGGCGATTGAGGAAGTTCTTAAACTCGTCGATCATCACATTTAACTCGTTTAAACTCTTGCCCAAGTTCATGAACTTAATGGTAGTGTCGCTGCGCGAGAGGCTCAACTCACTGAACAACTCACGAGCCTCCTGCTCGCTTCTGCGGTCGCTATCGACACTGTCCTCATCATGAAAGTTCTCTATCAACAACCCTTCCTCGTCGTTGATATATATCTTGTTGTTGTAGGAATCGGAGTTGATGAAGATGGAAATGAGAGGCATTCTCGGACAAATTGGAAAGCAAAGGGTCTGGAAAACCACTGGCTGTGAGTGAATTAATGTCGACGTACTCCTATTCGAAGTAAGACTGTTGTTGTGATGACGGACTATGGCGAACTTCTCGTTCATTGAATCATGGTCGACAATGATGTCAAACTTATAAATTGGTCTAATGATTTCTGGTGGTAACCTCGATAACTCCGGAGGCTGAATGTTGTAGTTGATGTTGCTGCTACTCTTATTCTTGCCTCTGGCTTCAAGGGTCTGGACACTAGAAATTGATTCCGTGTCTGACATTACCGAAGAATTGGACGAATTAGTAACTGAAGTTGGTGAAGAACGGAACGACATCAAGCTGGGACTGGAAGAACGAGACTTGAGCGATGAGTACGAAGTCGATAGAGAAGAAAATGAAACTCCGTTCCTCTTCACTTCAGGCGGATCAGTTTCTGCATCTGCTTTACCATCGCCTTCCTTGGCCAGCTCATTGATATCGTCAGTTGACAAGATTTTGAACAACCTGCCTATAGAGTTCACCAACGAACTGTTCTTGGAAGAAGGGGACTTCACCTTTGGGCCCTCCGTCTTAAGCAGATCCAGTGAGCTCTCATTCACTTCAGAAGTAGGGGGTATTACAGAACAAGTGTAGATGGCTTCGTCAAACACTTCAAAAGGATGTGCTTTCCTGAGTTCGCTAGATTTAATCTGGGTAGCAGGCAAGAGATCTGCGTTCTGATCGCCATGGATATCCAAGAAGTCGTCCTTGACATTGATGGGCAATATGCCAAATTTTCGATTCACTAGAGGATTGTCCGGTCTGTAATCTAATTGCAAAAGTCCATTATGGGCACAGGTGAAAGCATGCAAGACATCGTAAGATCGGTTTAACTTCTCTTGAATCTTCTTGGTGACGTGGATCATGATCGACGACTGGTAATTGTTGATACCAATTACTCTCCAGACCAATAATCTCAAGTAGTAAGATCTAACGATGGGATTCCAATGAGTAACAAAACGCTCAAACGTCTCATTGGAAATGAGGAACAAGATGAAGTTCAATTTGAAGCTCTCGCCAGGATTCTCGAGCCATGCAAAATAAAGAGGAAGATCGCTCAGCGATCTGGGCTTGGAAACACTGACGTGGTTCGACAACGATTCAGGGATCATGTCCCATATGTTGAACAAAAAAGACAAGTTCCTCAACACAATCTGGACATGGTCGGTATTCTTGATCATCATATAGTTGCAGCTTAGCCAAAACTCCCAGTCGATCAAGTATCTGATGGCCGAGTTGTTGTTGATGCTGAAGTTGGCGTGGCCGACAAATTCGCTAAAGAACATGAGAATCAACCCGTTCTTGTTGCAGTCGTACACACTGGTCTCTTTAGCAATGGTTGCCAAGGCTCTGTCTACATACTTGACCAATTCGGCACTACAGCTATCAATTTCGGTGTTTGACAACGACGTAGTAAAGAGAATGTCGCGCAAAGTCTTGAAGATCTTGGTGATGGAGCTGTGATAGACATCGCTCTGAATCGTCAAGTTGTTGGGAGAAGCCGGTGGCGTTGCAGCCAAGATCTTGGATGGTAACTGGACAGGACTATTGCTCACAGATCCAGACATCGAGATGTTGGTCTGGGGCTGAAACTTACTGGCAGTGTTGCTCGAGATTCTCGAGATCAGGAGCTGGAAAATGTGAATTATATGACTCAATATCACTGTGAATCCGGGACTGAACTTCAATACTGAAGAGGTATCCCCATCTCCATAGTACTCAGCCGTCATGCTCTGAACGATAGAGACATAGTGTCTGAAAAAAGAGTTGAATACGTTGGAATCGATATTGCACCATCTCCTGACCCAGTTGCCATTCGGGTCTTTGATTCCATTTACAGGATGTTTGGGAGGTGGTGTACAGTTCATATACCTTTTCTGGCCCTTGGTAGACAACTTGGTGATGCCGTTGAACTTGATGAGATGATGTAAATGAGCAGGGAAGATCTGGAGCAATACGGCCGAAGTCTGAGGATCCAATCGTTTATTGTCGAGAATTTTTTGAGTATCTTCAAAAGCAATCTGTTTCACATTCAACAAAAACAAGAGTGCATTGCTGACGTTGGGCAACTTGAAGAAACTATAGGCAAATACCTTACCTATGAACGCTGAGTTCGACAACGACATAGTCTTAAGTGTAGACATTTTGTCGATACAGTACTCTAGCGTGGTTACAAGAAGACGCTCATAGTCATGAAGAATGTCGGAATCTACAGAAGTCCATTCTTCGCGAGTGATGATTCGAGAAATACACTCCAAATAAGCACTTCTGTCACTGGCTGGAATGGAAGAGTACGTAGGTGAGTTTCCAGTCGCAGACAGCGACGAGTTAACTGTGTTTAGCGAGACTGACGAATGAGAACTGGCTAAAGAAACAGACGAGGATGTCATGGCAGAAGCTGCAGTGGAAGAAGCGGAACTGGTAGGATTAGAAAATGACAAATTTCCAAGAAGGGAAGACCACCATTTGATCAAGATGGATATGATAACGTTTGTGAGGGAACGGTAGATTTTGGAGTTCTTGGGAAAGAAAAGGTGAATATTGCAACCCGCTCTGAGGAATGGGAGGAGTGAAGTTCTCAAGATGTTACCCTTAAGTATAGCACTGTGGTGCGATGACGAGTGGTTGTATTTGCGAGAATTGAACTTGTTGAGCTCTAACTCGAGCTTCTTGTACTGCTTCAAGAGCGATTTGATGAGCTTGTCATTCTCGTGAGAGTTGGTTGATAAAGTGGATAATGAGGATTGCGATGGAGAGGCCGAGACAGACCGTTTTTTGCTGGAGTTGGGTTTGGTAGGCGAAGGTGTGGACACCGAACGAAGACTCTGGGCATGGGACGAAGGCAGAATGGGAGGAGCGTACTGTTGTTGCATGGAAGCGTATCTGGTCTTTGGCTTCAGGAGGTTGACAACTTTTTCATGCTCAAGGTGTTTTTCTGTATGACTTCCTGTAGGAATTATGTCGATGTGAATGCTTTCAGTCTGGCTAGGAGACTGTCTGGCCTGGTGCTTGGGGTCTAGAGTGTGATGGGTGTGGTCCATGTCCAATGACGACCACGAAGGCTGGCGGACATGAGTTGCCTTGGCAAGGATATTTGCCATGAGAATAGAAGCGAATGAGATGGAGGTAGTATGCTATACAGACATAGGCTAACGAATGAAGAAAAGATGAGATGGGAGAGTGAAATGAGAATAACAAAGTGACCACGATGTGAAATTTTGGTTAAACCAAATTCAATTTCGCTTTCAATTCAGGCAACTTCAATTTGAAGGTCCACAGCAGTGTATTCTTTCTATGCGTAGACGGATGAAACAAGAATGAATACGATGCAGCACGTTACGGCAGCGAGAAGCGAGAAATATCACGGAAGAGCTGGATATAGTGGCAGCTGGACGGAATGAATGCGACAACACAAACGCAGCAAACAATAAAGACAAATCACAATAGCTGAAAGGGGAAATAGTATGTGGATAGAGCCACGGAGTAGTGATAAGAGAACACCGTCTATACACTTGGCCAGCTACAAGTCCGTCAAGCTACAGCTTCCAGCAGAACAACTTATATATTTATATATATGTACATATGCACGAATGGATGTGTCCAAAAAATACTTGAAACGCCAGACCATCATCTGAATGTACCGGATAAACATCTCTGTAAGGGGATGGGCACACAAAGGGAACAAAGTCAAGCGTTTATCAGGCAATGTATGGCAATAAGATTATTGCCCGCAGATGACGACGTTTCCGGCGCCTTCATTGTATGGATCTCATTGGGCCGTCTGGAGGAATCGTGCTGGATTGTGTATTAGAGTTATTGTATTCTGTAATATCGGAGATTTTGCATATTGCTGCAGATATTTTTTCTCGTCCATATTTCCTCAGCGCTTAAGGACTATTTCAACATTCTCTTACTATTTCACTAGTGCACTATTTCATTCGATTCTGAGTGTGATCTGCTTCTGTATCGGAATCAGATTCTGCTCCTCTAGGCTCGTGTTCTATCTCTAGCTCGCCAGTTCCTCTGCGAGCTCTGTCTGCTGTTCTCTTTTCCATCATTTTCTCCTTTGTCTATTCGCGCAAGCCAATCTCAATCTGGTAATTCCCTGTTAGTATCTGGAATCGTACTACCAGGCTTATGGTTCTGCGCCGCTAAGAACTCTTGCCTTTTGTGAGAGTCACAGGTGTGGAGTGTAATCAAGTGTGTGTGTCGGCATTTGCCTGTTCCTTATCCTAATCTGATGTTATTGTTTATTTTGTCACCAGCCCCCTCATCTATTAATATGCCTTTTCTCTATACTCTGAATTATTCTCTCACACCACTATTCACTTTCTCTATTGAACAGCTCTATTGGAATAATACTGCTAACAATTCTACACTAATTTTATTCTCTTGCCAATTCCAACTCCCGTTTCCACCTGCACTGATTCAAGGGGTCTCCATCTATTCCAGATCCTCCGCTTACCGCATTCGATCCATGTGGCATCCTGGAGCTGCACCCAACAATTCGTCCCTGCATCTCAAGTCTTCGATGTCATCTCATAATGACTCCATGGAACCTTGTCTTGTCTGTGCAAGCAGTCTTCGATAAGGATTCAGATCTCTTCTCAGGATGCCACAATATGATACAAAACTCTAATCATACATACATAATGTCTAACAAAACCGTAGCCAACTTACTTCGTGAACTAAACCTATTGTCTACTGGAAATTAAGCAATCGATGCTCTATCTCACCCACCATTGTCTCCTCACTTAAAGTCTGTCTAATTTCATCATCCTTATTATCTAGTAACAAGTTCGTCACCTACGAACCTAGGCATGACTCCCTCGCATCCCTTTGTAAAACTTTTCGCATTATCTCTCATTTACGATGTAGAACCAATACGATTATTTTATATCGTCTCCGCATTTTTAGATGCAAAATTATTACATCCTAGTTTTGAGTTCCAATTCTATATATGTTACTGACTTAGCTACATACGCCGTATCCTTAATCTTTCCACTAATCCACAGAGTCCGAAGGTAGCGAAGGAGAGGGAGAAGTCGATATATCCAATTGCGGCTGGTAGTTCTTGCTGGTTAAATTTCGGTACCCCTCGATCTGTTCCAGCAATTCCTTATTCTGGGCAGCAAGATCTTTTTCTTTTTGCTTATGAATGAAAAGTGCCTCTTCAAGCACACCAATCGATAGATAATTCTTTTCACTTTCTGCCTTGTCCTCTTCGAGTTTGGATTGTCTTTCCATGAGCTTGTCAAATTGCTTCTTTAATCTCTGCACCTCCTGCCGTGACAATTCGTCGTTCTTGCTTTGCAATTCATCATTGGTCTTCTTCAACTCCTCGATCTGTTCACTTAATTGCGACTTAGCAACTTCATGTTCAGCAACTGTAGTTGCATGCTCATTTGCTTTCTCCGTTATTATATCTTGTTGTTTGCTTTCTAAGCATGCGATCTCCTTCTTTAGCTGCTCAAGAACATTTCTTAATGTCTTTTCCACAGATTGCTGAAGCAGTATTTTATCTTGGTGAGAACTGATTGTCGATTCGAGTTTGTTCTTTAATTCTTCAATCTCTTTCTTTGCTTCTTCTTCCACTTCTATTGCCTTTACTAGGGCCAATCTATCGTTTTCTACTTCGACTTCAAGAATCGACATCCTTGTCCGTTGTTCTTCGCCTACTTCAGTTTTCGTGCTTATTTCTTGTCTGAGCATTTCAGTCTCATTTTTATGTCCTTCAACCAAGGTTACTTGAGATGCCTTGAGCAGACTGATTTCAGTATCGAGTTCCTCTTTCTCACTTTTGCTCTTCTCCAATTGTTCTTTCAAATCATTTATATGTTTCTCAATCTTCACAATTGTACTTTTAGGAAATTGCTCAGCATCCTCTTCTTCAAGCCCCAATTTACTAGCTAGTTGCAAAACATCAGTCGAGAATGTGATACCTTGTTCATAATCCTTTTCTTTTTGTACTTCCAGCTCCTTAAGGTTGGCAACTTCTACTTCCAATTTCTTCAGCTTTTCTTCGAGAATGGCAATAGAGCCATGCGCTTCCTCAATTTGTAAATCTTTTTCCTTAGAAGACTCCTCAATACTTGCTATTCTTTCATTCAATTCTACAATTGATTTGGACGAGGATTCAATATCATTACTCTTCTCCTCGACTTCTTTCTTCAATTGAGAAATCAACTCTTCGTTCTCACCAGCAACAGTCGTTAATTCTTCAATTGACCGCTCTAATGTAGCAATCTTTTTGTCCTTAACTTCGATACTATCGTTTTTCGTTTCTATCTCTCTCTCATACTTTTTACAAGAATCAGTAGTTGATTTCAAACTATCATTCAACCTAAGAAGTTCCCTTTCTCTATCTACGATCTGAGCTGTGGTCAGAGACTCCAAGTCTTTGTAGATCTGATTGGTTGCTACAAGTTGTTTCTTCAAACTGTCGATATTGTTCCTGTTATTGGCAATTTCCAGGTCTTTTTCTACAATCCATTGTTCGATCTCTCTATTCAAAGAGAACTCGTAACTTTTCTTGATCCTCTGTCTTTCTGATTCGTCCTGAACTACTTGCTTGTTTAGCTGGTCGATGTCAAGAGTTAGCTGAGCTGTTTTTTGATGCAATTGAGCAATTTGTCTATTCAAGGTCTGCTTAGAAAGCAATAATTCGGAATTCAATTTTTTCGTTTGTTCAAGTGACTCTGATAAAAATTCCAATTCCTGTTTATGTTTCGTTTCACTAGAACCTCTGTACAGCTCCATTTGCTCTGAAGCATCTGCCAATTTCAGAGCATTTGTCGTTAACAAATCAGTCAACTCTGAAATTTTCTCATTAAGTTCTATTGACAACGATTCATATTCAGCACATTTAGACTGGTAGAGCTGATAGACTACGGCAGTGGATAATCCTCCAGCCACAGATAAATAGTTCATTATCCCCATAGTTGAAGCTGGTGGCCCCTGAACACAGAAAGAAGAGGCTATTTATGAAATTAACCTATTATGGAGCAAAAAATTTGACTTCGAAATTCGTATGGTAGCGCCGACTGCGTGAGAGGTGAAAGTAGTGAAAATAGGTGGAGGTGAAAGTTATGGCCCAGAAGTACTTCAGAAGGACTCATTGTTGATAAAGATTCAAAATTTTATTGAACTACTTGTTTTCTGGAAACGACGCTCTCGGTGTATTGGTCTGAACATTTCGCAGATTACCGGTAACTAATCAATTAGACTACATTATGACAAAACAACAAGGGAACAAAACTAGATTGCTATCAGTACAATTGACATTGGATTCTAAGTTATAATAGAGGCATATGCTAAAGTTACAAATACGAAGAAAGTTTTTCGCAACCATTTGATAAGGCAATAGACTTTACAAAAAAGTTGTGAAAATTAAAAAAAATCAGAAATTGCTTTCATCTTCAGCAACATGTTAATGGCCAACAACGATGGTTATAAAAAAGGAAGGAGATAACAGAGAAATTTCATTTCAGAGGTGGAATCAAGAATTTGTACGTTATTCAAATGAATATTGACATATTTGGATTTATTTCGGAGCAGTATACAGCGTACGGAAAATTAAGGGCTGAAATTACGACAACCTACAAAAAACTCCAATCACAGAATACATTTCACGGTTATAGCTTCCTTTTATACTCTCATCTATGCCTCATAGCTACTTTCCTTACCAGTATATCCTTATCATATTACAGAATGATTCTAGCTCCCATGCACTCCAATGGTGTCACAAGACTTCCAAAATTTTAGTGCGTCTCGTTTGGGATTAAGGTGATCGATAAATCTCGCTTTATCAGGAGTTTTTTTCAATCTTTTTTCGATCGCTTTTTTAAAACTTTTTTTTGCTTTGCTATTGTTCTCCACAGATCGTATCGATACAGCTCTAAACGATAGCCGAGAAACTGTTGATAGTGGTTCATAGTGGCACATACTTGATCTTCATTCTGCCTAAGCATCTAATTACCTCTTTCTGATACGTTCACATTGTTTGCGGACTTTCTCTTCTGCCCCAGATTCTTTGTAGCTTTTCAAATTTCCACTTCAATTTCGCTTGTCATTCTTCAGTACAATGGAACTCACACCAGCCAACGTTTCCGCCCAACCGCGGTCCAGATCGCGTTCGAGAACGAGAAACTCCACTGCAAACTCGAGATCGACCTCTTCCACAAGAAGACCTTCCATTGGAAAGAGATCGCTATCGTCGTCTTCTTTAACGAAACTAGTTGTCACTCCTACCAACATCGACCATGAGAAGTCCGTACCAACTGTCTCTGCCACTTTGGACAATTCGTTACCCCTCGATTTCTTCAAACAAGACTTGATTGCGTTGGTCAAGACATTGAAAATCTCCAAATGGCACAAGAGACAGTTGACTGTTTCCAACTTGGTGGTGAACAGAATCTCGGGAGCACTCACGAACTCCATCTACCGTATCGAGTACTACGACAGTCAACAGAATTTGAGATTGCCAACCTTGTTGTTGAGAGTGTACGGTAAAAACGTAGAAGAACTCATCGATAGAGACCTGGAATTGACTACTTTAATCAAGTTGTCACAAAAGAGAATTGGACCTAGACTTCTTGGGATTTTTGCCAATGGCAGATTCGAGCAGTTCTTGGACGGATTCATCACATTGAACAAGGGCCAGATCAGAGACGAAATCATTTCCCAGATGTTGGGAAGAAGAATGAAGGATTTGCACTACAAGATCGAATTAGATCTTCATGACGTTTTGTCGGATTTGCCTACAGCCTGGAGATTGATTTTCAAATGGTTGAAGCTCTTTGAAGACGAATATTTGCCCGGATATGTCAAGAGCAACTTTGACCCTAAGGACGTTTTTTTTGTTGAGTTTGAGAGATTCAAGGAAATCGTCAATATCTACAAAAACTGGCTCTTTGATAAATATGACAAGGACTCGTTTTCGTCCAACTACAAGTTCTGCCACAACGACACCCAGTACGGTAACCTCTTGCTACACGAGTCGTTCAATCCAGAGGATATCCTTGTAGAAACGCCAGCTCCATCCACTCCTACAGACGAATCGGCTCCTGTAATCAAGTCTACCTCTAACAAGAACGATAGTAAATTAGTTGTCATTGACTTTGAGTATTCGGGAGCTAACTTCCCAGCTTTTGATTTGGTTAATCACTTCTCAGAGTGGATGGCTGATTACCATGACGAAGAGAAATCTTACTATATCCACGAGGAGAAATATCCTACTCAATTGCAACAGTTGAATTTGATCAAGTCCTACATCGAGTACGACTTCCAGTTCCCATCCTCTAACCTCAAGACACCAAATACTCCAGAACAGCTCTTAAACGGTACAGCTGATGCCAGTGAGTTGATTCAGTACGAAATCAGAAAGATGTACAACGAATGTATCTATTGGAGAGCAACTGTCCAGATATTCTGGTGTCTCTGGGGAGTAATCCAGAATGGTCCACTTAAGCCTTCTTCGTCAGCATCGCCCAATCCTAACGGAATTGCCGAGAACGGTATTGACAGTACCTACAATATCATCACTGGCGTAGAGTCATTGTCTTTAGATGAAAGTGTAATTGTGGAAGAAGCCATTTCCTCAACTGATGATGACTTCGATTACTTGAAATATTCGCAGCAGAAGGTTGCTATCATTGTAGGTGACTTAGTTAGCTTTGGCTTGATTAAGAAAGAAGAGATCGACAAGAAGTACTGGAACATCATCAAGAACTTGGATGTCAAGACGTTGGATATTTAGAGCATGTATATAGTAATTAATAAAAGAGAAGAATAATATTAGGAGGCAGTTTTAAGAGGTTTTTTAGTATCGGAAGTTCTCTAGTAAGCGTAGTTCAAAAAAGAGTGAAAAAAGAATAGAATATTCGACATAAAAGATATTCCAGATAATAGCTAAAGATCATTGACTACTAGTAGCCTACAGCAAAATATGGCTATTTTTCATTTTTGGTATTAGAGCTTCCGATCGATTCTCCAGATTTTTCAACAATCTCACGTGACCGAATATGATCCAGTCGAATCTGACTAACAAAAATTGACCATATTTCGAGCCTCTGTTCATCATTTAATCAGCCATTGTAACCAGTCAAAGGGTTATTTAGTTCCTAGATCTTCAACATAGTTTGACAAGCTTTCAAAACTATATTTCAAATTATTAAGAATACTTAATAGTCATCTGCAAATAATCATTTTCTCAATCCCTTAATATGCTACTGTTCAGAACCAGAGGTTATAACGGTTATGGAGTACAATATTCGCCGTACTTCGACAACAGACTTGCTGTGGCCACAGCTGCCAATTACGGATTGGTCGGTAATGGCCGTTTATTCGTGTTAAATATCGAGCCAAACGGCACCATTGTCGAACAGATATCATGGGAAACTCAGGATGGACTCTTCGATCTTGCGTGGAATGAAATTCACGAAAATCAGTTAACCGCAGCCAGCGGTGATGGGTCAATAAAATTGTTTGATTTGACGGTCGGACAGTTTCCCGTGATGAACTGGAAGGAGCATACGAGAGAAGTGTTTTCGGTCAACTGGAACTTGGTGGATAAGACGACTTTTATCTCAGCCAGTTGGGACGGGTCTATGAAAGTGTGGTCGCCACAGCGTCCAGATTCGCTTTTGACCTTGAGTCATGCCCAAGACTTTACCACCAAGACTCTGCCTGTAGAGCTGACAGCCAGACCACCTTTGTCTCACCAACAACAGCACCAACAGCTGCAACACGTGAACACAGCTAATTGCATCTACAACGCTACATTTTCTCCGCATTCACCATCAACAGTAGTTAGTGTAAATGGTTCTTCTCATGTTCAAATATGGGACATAAGAGCACCCAGACCCTTGCAAATAGACTACGTAGCTCATGGGGGACTCGAGGCGTTATCGTGTGATTGGAATAAGTACAAGCCCACGATTGTAGCATCAGCTGGCACTGATAAATCTGTGAGAATATGGGACTTACGAATGATTACCAAGATCGACCAACCGCAAGCCCATGCTCCTATGCCTGCTTACCATATTAGGGGTCCTACACCTTTGAATGAACTTCTTGGCCATCAGTTTGCAGTGAGAAAAGTGCAATGGTCTCCCCACGATGGCCAGGAATTGATGAGTACTTCCTACGATATGTCTGTGCGAGTTTGGAGAGATGAGTCTAATGAGAGAGCAAGATTCTTGAACATGAATAATGGTGGTTGTAAGGGTGTCATGGGACAGCATAAAGAGTTTGTTATTGGCTGCGACTACAGTTTGTGGGGAGAACCAGGATGGGTAGCTTCCACTGGTTGGGACGAGATGTTGTACGTTTGGGATAGCAAGAGGTTACAGTAGATTATTCGAATAGCGATTTTAGAATCGCGAATTTACGAATCGTTTCAGAGTGCGAGCAAATAGTTGGAATTGATCTTCAGCATACTTCGAAGGAATTATAGCTACATTGAGAGAGGTCAAGTAAAACTGGAAGAGTCGACAACAGCCTACAACTGTTCTCTCATACGATCAATGCCCGACGTTTTGAATTTATCTAATAAGCTTTCGAAGCTTCGTCCAAATTGAGAGCGTGCAAACTGCAGATCTTCAAAAAGGACACTGAGCTTCTTTCAGAGAAATGCTAAATTTGGAGGGTTTTCCACATTTGAGAGCCTGAGAAATCTTTAACAAGTTTAATCTCATATTTAACAACAAAGATATTTGAACTTCACTGTGCAACTATCGGATATTTTCACCATTATTTTACAAGGACATCCAAAATCCCAGTAAATGCAGTTCTGACCTGACTCGTAATCATATCCTAACCCTATAGCTATCAATAAACAGAATAACAATAATATACTAGAACGTTCCCCGCAGATGTGTAGAAAGGTTCTTGCAATGAAACAGAGCAATACCACTGCCAATTTCAGATACAATCAACATAAAGTCAAAAATGTCGTTTCTCAAGTCTTGAACTATTTGAAGCATTAACAACAACACCATGCTGCAGGGGTATTACTGGGGATTGATTTAGTTCAACTTCCAAACTGAAACTGAACTAACAAATTAGATATTCTGCACGGCAGCAGCAAGGGTTGCCATCACTGTCCCGATTCAATTAATTACACTTTTTAACCAACATTCCAATTGCGCGACGGAAGTTTTAGTCGATGGAGGGTGACCCTCTCTTTTGAACCTTATACTGTGTTGGGAATTTGCAATTCATTACATATCCCGAGTAGGCAATTTTGTGTGCAACCCTCCGTGCAGATTTATTTGGAAAACTTCCCAAACAGGCAAATCGATCAGCTTCGACGATAAATTGCCTAATAGAATAGTCTTGAGTTACTGAATCCATACCAATAGTAAATAAACAGCGGGCCCTAGCAACCCTGCTTAGATTTAGTTTACAGTCCAGGATAAGTTAATTGACAGAAACTTAGAAGATTGAAAATTGCCCGATTCGTAGTTTTTATGTATGTAATTAATAACAGACATTCTTTCTTGCGTGAGAGAGGTTTAGCGAAGGGCTTTAGCTGAAGTATATATATCTTGAACAATCCAGATTTGCATCTGAAAACGTATCATATATTAATTTTCTCTGTCTTCCGTTCACCATCGTCAAGGACAGCCTCCGTCAAGCAACAATTGATTTGCGGCTTGAAGAGATTGCTCCATCAGATTTTCGCAGCTAAACTTTCCACCTTATACCCATACAAAATCAACTAATTACCGTCCCTTATTTCACTTCTCATTTTGTTGTTTTACCTTGTTATCTATTGTCTGTCTGTTTGTACTATTTGCGCTTGTATCCTTGAAACGAATATCATATCCTAACATCCATTATGAACATCTCCATACTCAACCTTGAATACTTTTTTGTAGTAGACCCCAAGGCAGTTAACCCCAATGTCAGCACCTACTTCGAGTCCAACAATGGCTTGTGGAGAGATTATATCAGTGAACTGGGAGCCTCTTACAGAATGATCGACAATTTGATCCCACTCCAAGCAATTGTCAACTCCATCAATTTGCATCAAGTCAAAATGAATTCAACTTCCAACTACATCACCATTATGGAACCCAAGATCAAGAATCAGTTGATAACTGTTTCGATTCATGGTAACCAAGAGTTTATTTGTAACTCCAAAGCCGAACTCTTGCAGAGATACAGCCAGGTAAACACCAAAAGTATTCAGGTCTCTCAAAGAGAGTTCTTGAGTATCGACGAGAAGTTCACTTCGCAGTTGTTCAAGTTGTGCTCTCAGTACCAGACTGAAATTGTCATTAACAATTGCAAGATGAATCAAGAAAATTCGCTTGGTGCTGTTCCAGGATACTACATTCATGTCTTAGGAAACCAGGACAATATCACTATCACTGAATCTTCTTTGAGAATTCTTATTGACAACATCTTGAACAACTATTTCATGGATTCCATCGATATCCAGTTATCCATGATACCTTTGATTGGAGGAATCCAATTGTTTAACTTCAACCAGATCGCTAAGCAGAGCAACAGCAACATTTACATCCCAGACTTATTGCCCAGCTTGTTCAGTTCCAAAATTTTAAACAACACCAGAAACGTCAAGTTGTGCATCACAGCAAAGACCATTCCAGAAATCTTGTTAACCAAGAAGATCATCGATAAGATCTCAGAGGAAAGATTCAGAAATGATATAATTGTCAAAGAAATTGAACTTACCAAAGTGAAGATTGACTTGATGACATTGTACAATCAAGCTGAGATCCTAAACATCATGTTCAAGCACGGAATTTTCATCCAAATGCCCAGCTTGGGAGAAAAGGATAACTACAAAATCTTAGTTCAAGGTTGTTCTTTAGAGGCTGTCAACGAAGCTGTGTTGGAAATCAACTTGCTTAGCACAGACTATTATTGCATTCAGCTTAACTGTGTCATGAATAAACTTCATGAATACAACTTAATTCAATTAATCGAAGACAGAAAGACTTGCGTGATCACTTCTAACAGGTTTGGTCTCGATATCAATGGTAACTCTGGCGAGATCAAACAATTGTTGAATGACTTGGCTGCTACTTCTTCTATTGACTTCTCTACTTTGAAATTAAGATTGGAATTACACAACAGCCAAAGAGATTTCATCAGTGGCAAGAAAAACGGTAAATTGATCAAAATCATGAACCAATTGAACCAATTACCTATGATTAAGTTTTCCCCATTTAACGAGTACAACTTCTACATTGACTTTGAAATCTACGAAGGTACAAACATGTCAGTTCTCTTGAAGGGATTGAACTTGATTGAATTGGAGTTACCTTCTGAATTGAGGTTCAATATCCCAGAAGTGTTCCATAAGTCGATCATTGGAAATGGTGGATCCATTATTCAATCGATCATGAAGAAATACAATGTCTTCATCAAGTTCTCCAGTACTGTTTCTGGTACTACATCGAAGAACATTTACTCCTTCAAGAGATATGATAATGTCTTAATCAAATGTCCCCGTAAGAACAGCAAGAACATTCAGTTGGTGAAAAACGAAATTGACCAATTAGTATACCAATGTTGTTTAAACAACAACCCACCAAAGGCGTCACCAAACGCCACTACTACAGTCTACCATACCGTCAAGTTCCAGTTACTTAAAAGTCACTACTTACTTCTTATTAACAATAATAAGTTACAAACCATAAATGAATTAGAGAACGAGAACAATTCTTACATCAACTTCCCAACATCCATCGAAGACTTCAAGGGTAACGATGCTATTGTTGAGATAAAAGGTTCTGAATCTCGCTCCAAACACTGCTTTAAGCAAATGGAGGCCATGTTACCCAAGAGTTTCGAATTTAAGATAACTACGAGTGCTGGCAAATTTGAAGAGACTTTCACTGGTGCTAACAAACTGGATTTCAATAGCAATGTTATTTTCCCCTTCAAGATCTTGCTTGGGGTTGAAATATCTGTTAACAGTACTCCAATTGCCAAAAGCAGTAGTAACGAAAACACTCCTTCTAACACCGAAGATTACCACCAGATAATCCTTAGTTACTACAACGAAGAGAACTTGAAATCTGCTGTAGACTCCTTGACATTGTACTTGAGACAGCATGGCTTTTTGATCTTGGACAAGAAAGCCTTCGAATTCGATCCATTAGTCGAAACTATTAAGCCTAATGTCTTGGCATTGAGACTGCTTTCCAACCAAACCGTAGAGAAGCAGAATAACAAGCCAGCCTACAAGAAGCACAAGTCCCCTGTCAAACAGCCAAGGGTACACTACAACAACTTTGCCAACTTTGGTGCTCAACTTTTCCAGCCGATGCCCATAGTTGCAGCCAAAATGGTCGCCCCAGGCACCAACATGATTTATGTCGACTCACCGCAATTTGATTTGAACCATTCTCCTGTGCGTACGAGACACTACAATGGCCACGGTAATGTGGTACAATACTTTGCATAAACGCCTTTACATATAACACTATAGAAGTAATACACGATACAAAAGATCTGAAAATTATATGTGAAAAGTGAATTAATGCAAAAATAAAATAGTAAAAAATTGAAATCACTTTATAAAATATTTTTGCACCTTTTGTCCCAAGATCAGACAGTGCGTCAAAGAGCCGCACAGATGCAATGCACGTGATGTTGTAATCTGGGGCACGTGACGTTGGACCTCGGTTAAAGTGGGTTTAGGTCAATAAGTAACTTCAGAGAGATCTGGCGCAATAAAGGAGGCATACTTGGCAAGGAGAGGAAGAGTGAAATCATAGCCCCGGACAATAAGCAAGGAATGTGGGAAGAGAAAATAACGATATGACGAAAAGATCTGGAGCTATACTTCTACGCACTGGCCCAAGAATAGGCTTGAAAGTCAAGATAGAGTGGAACCAAACAATATGTGGCAAAGAAATTAAGCCCAACCTCCAATGAGGTCCACCGGAGTTTATATGCGGCTCTGTATCTGCATGAATCAACAAGGTTCCAAGTGAATCCGTCCTGCTTAACTATGGACAACCTGATGATGGAACTTCCGTTTTGGGACGAACCAACATTTTTCGCATGGATGATTTTTGAGTAAAATGCCCATGATTTTTTTTCAGCTAAATGGTACTATTCCATTTGGGTGAAATGGTAGTGTGAGGTTATTATAACTAGCAACATTTTCCAGACAGTGGGGTTTCGGATTGTGATACTTCTCTTATTGTTCTGCTCGAGTCTATTTTCAATTCCGGATTTTGCAGTTCGTTTGTTGAAGACCAACTCCGATTGCCTGGACAATTTTTCAGTCTCGTTTTGTGAGATTCTTTTACCAGTTTATATTTCGGTGTCCGAATTCCCGATCGTTTTGTCTTTTATCGACTAATTCTTTCTGAATCTTTCTTACTCTTTCTGTCTTCTATCAGACCTCAGTCCAGTTTTTCAGTTTTTCATAAAAAATGTCATCCAGGTTGGTCAAGTTCGGGTTGCCAGATGCCTCCGCCTGGCACTTTCCTACTTTGGACACTCCAGTTCCATCCAGTCCGTTCACTTCGCAAACGTTGTCGGGTATCTTTGCCTGGTCGATGAATGTGACCACTCCCTTGACGATTGCTATCGTCTACTTCACGTCAGTTCACTTCATCAACCCCATAGTTAAAAACAGACAATTGAGAAAGTACTACGAGAAGAACCCATCTGAAAAGAAGTCCAATAAGGAACCTAAAAGAGTACCAGCTGCTCCGTATGCCATCGCCAGAAACCCACTTTTCAAGGTTTTCGTCTTGATGCACAACATCGTCTTATGTGTGTACTCGATCTGGACCTTTATTGGCATGACTTCTTCAATTATCAACACCATGATTGTCTTCAAGGGAGACATCTTGCCTGCTTTCTATGCTTCCATGAACAGAGACACCTACACTTTCAAGAGTTTTGAGCTATTCTTCCAGTCGGTCTGTGACTCTAAGCAAGGTGTCTTTTCAAGAATCATTTCTGGCGACCACCACAACCTCGAGATCTTTGGCTGGTGGTTCTACATCTCCAAGTTCTACGAAGTCATCGATACCATCATCATCTTGTTGAAGGGAAGACCTTCCTCGTTGTTGCAGAGTTACCACCATGCCGGTGCCATGATGTGCATGTGGGCTGGAATTAGATTCCAGTCGCCTCCTATCTGGATTTTTGTCGTGTTCAACTCTTTCATTCACTCTTTGATGTACTTCTACTTTTCCTTGAGCTGTTTGCACATCCGTGTTCCAACGTTGTTCAAGAGAGTGTTGACCTCGATGCAAATCACCCAATTCGTAGTCGGTGGAAGCATTGCTGTATTGCACTCCTTTGTCTGGATCATCGACACCTCGGAAATCGTTAGTGAGGACAACTTACGTTTGATCAGTTGTATCAGCACTCCTGATCAGGCTCTTCCTGTATTGATCAACGTGGTCTACTTGGCTCCATTGACTGCATTGTTTGCAGCATTCTACATTGAAAGCTACCTCAAGCGTAAGTGAGCTGCCTTTACCAATCGCATCTACTCCTTTAGAAAATCTAGACTGAGTATTATTCAATAAAGTTATATATGATTAATTGTATTACTACATATAGAGACACTGCTATTATCTTCTCGTAGACTTATCTAGATAGTTTCGGTCAATTTGTGATTAAATTGAGATGTCAGTTTGGAACAAATGCCCTATGCTTAATGGTACAGTCATTGAATACTAAAGTGCAATTTAAACTTGCCCAATATACTATCAGCTACAATTGAAGATGCCATTTTCAATTTTGAAAATGTTCTGTTTAGCATATATAGTTTAGCATATATTTTCGCAGCAAAAGAGTATTTTATAGTGTTATTTTTTGCAAAGCCTCGAAGTCTAAAAATCCTGGAGGCGAAATTCATCAGTGCTACTACCGAATCAATGGAAGTAGGATTACTATTGGACAGTAGAGCATTCTCACCTTGGCGAGCTCGCCACGTCAATCTGGGACTTTTAGAGTTGAAAATGATAATTGCGTGGTGTTTGTGTAGTCCTTTTATGACGTCACATTCTTGCACTGGGTGAAGCATAATCTCAACCTGCAAACACGCTCCAACCTGTAAATAGGAAATTAAAAGGATCTAAATATAATCCTAGATTTTATCTTATTCTACCATAAACCAATAAGAATCACTGTTTGGGAGCCCGTTTAACATTATCAGAGTACTGCACTATTGTTGTATTTGAATCTTGTAAATTTCAGAAAGTTTTCGCTCACCCAATTTCTTAGTATACATGTTGAGACAATGTCGCCAGCATCTTCGATTCTGGAGGACCTGATACTTTTCAGTCTAGAAGACGAAATAGAAAACGAAATAGAAAACGAAATTGAAAACGAAAATGACAATGTACAAGATTACGAAAATGAACATGAAAATATAGAAGATGTAGGAATGAATATTCGTGCCAAAAACGATAGTCGTTCTTCTTTTGAATCGAACTTTACTTCTGCTACCACATCCTCGAATGTTCCAACTATAATAATACACGACACCTCGCTGTCACTGAAGCCATATATGGAGCTTTTCGAGAAGGTACATCAAAATGATAATAGTAAAAAGCATGAAGAATTTGAACCGGAAGATGAGTTGGACTTGGAAGACGATTCCAAACCAATCTGGTTCAATAGAAAACCCATATTTGAAGGTTCAAATTCAGGACCAGGATCATCTGGAAGTGCAACCGACGAAAGAGATTCTCAGGACTCGTTCACCGATGATTTCGGAAACAGATATGAACACATCGACTTCGACTCAAAAAGGTATACTTCAAAACTCAAATTCAAAGGGAATAGATTGGTTTATTTCACGTCTGCATTTGTTTCATTATTTGTATCTCTTTTTGGATACGAGCAAGGAGTCTGTTCTGGTATTTTGACGTTTGACACCTTTATTAAGTATTTTGACCACCCAAGCTCAGGTGAAATCGGGTTTGTAATTTCTATTCTAGAGATAGGAGCCATGATATCTTCCCTCATGGTAGCAGGTATACTGGATAAGTGGGGCAGAAAGAGAACCATTTTGGCTGGAACGTTTGTGTTCATGATTGGTGGGACTTTACAGACATTTGCAGTTAACTTGTATGTATTTGCGGTTGGTAGAGTGCTTTCTGGGGTAGGTGTTGGAGTACTTTCGACTATGGTGCCGTCGTATCAATGTGAAATCAGTCCCAGCGAAGAAAGAGGCAAGTTGGTATGTGGTGAGTTTACTGGAAATATTACTGGTTATGCACTCAGTGTATGGGCAGATTACTTCTGCTACTTTATTCAAGATATAGGCGATGCCAGAGAGAAGCCGCATAGCTTCTTTGCCCACCTTTCGTGGCGATTGCCTTTATTCATCCAGGTAGTCATAGCAGCTATTCTCTTTGGAGGAGGTTTTTTTATAGTCGAGTCACCTCGTTGGTTATTAGATGTAGACCAGGATCAACAGGGTTTCCATGTATTAGCGTTGCTCTACGATTCTCATCTAGACGATAGTAAACCACGAGAAGAATTCTTTATGATCAAGAACTCTATCTTGTTGGAAAGAGAAACTACACCTAAGAGCGAAAGAACTTGGAAGCACATGTTCAAGAACTACATGACCCGTGTGCTTATAGCCTGTTCTGCACTTGGCTTTGCTCAGTTTAACGGAATCAACATCATCTCCTACTACGCCCCTATGGTGTTTCAAGAAGCAGGCTTCAACAACTCCAAGGCTTTACTTATGACAGGCATCAACTCTATAGTGTATTGGTTCAGTACCATTCCGCCATGGTTCCTCGTTGATAAGTGGGGCAGGAAGCCGATTTTGATATCAGGAGGTTTATCAATGGGAATTTGTATCGGATTGATTGCTGTGGTGATACTACTAGATAAGTCGTTCACGCCGTCTATGGTTGCGGTATTGGTGATATTATACAATGCGTCTTTTGGTTACAGTTGGGGTCCTATCGGATTCTTGATTCCGCCGGAAGTGATGCCGTTGGCTGTCAGATCCAAGGGAGTTTCCATTTCGACCGCCACAAACTGGTTTGCTAACTTTGTTGTGGGTCAAATGACTCCGATTCTACAAGAGGATTTGGGTTGGGGAACGTATCTATTCCCGGCTGGTAGTTGTATCATCTCTGTGATTGTAGTGATTTTCTTCTACCCAGAGACCAAGGGGATAGAGCTAGAGGACATGGATTCTGTGTTTGAGAGCTTTTACAACTACAAGTCTCCGTTCAAGGTATCACGAAAAGGACGTCTGGATGACAGGCAGGCTTACCAGAGAGTGGAGAACAATATCTGGCACAACGATGTAGAGATGGACGATTTGGCCGATCCAGGCGATGAAGAGTCCCCCAGAAGAACATTACTATAGATAGAAAAAGGAGAGACTTGAGACGAGAGATTTGTGATAATAGGATAGCCTATCAGAGGTGAAATGTAAAACCGGAAGCTGATTACAAGCTGTAAGAGCATCCCTTTTCTGGCTTTTCACGCAACCAATACTTCATGTCACTTTGTAGTAGTACTCTTCTGGTTGCGAAAACAGCAAACAGTACTAATAGCACATTGAATCACTATATATACCTTCAATTAAAGACTCAGCAATAGACCTCTTCAGTTAGAGCCCTCACCTACATAGCAGATCCGTTGATCGGGCAAGAAAAACAGTAGTCCACTCTTCGATAGTTATTTGCAGCCATAAATGTTGAATTCTCTTGTGATCTGTAACAAAGCTTTGGTAGCTTTCCTTTCGTTTAATTCTCCAGCTGTTCGGATCACGATCTTCATCCGGTTGCCGGTGATACTTAACATCCGTTCTGGATCGGCCAGACGTTGAACCCCATGCATGTCAACGCAGGTCTAACGTTTTTGCCGTAAACTGGGTCTGTTTCCTGGGAGGCAGACTCGGCCCGTCGCGGCGACATTTTTTTGCAGTTTTACGGTAACTGTCGGTCCCACTCGTACGAGCGGTTAGTGGCGGCAGATGGAAGTCAAACCCCGTCAGTTGCCACGGAAAGCAATGTCGCTGGGAGACATTTCTCTCTTTTTGATCTCTGTGAATCACATTTCCAGAAATGTCGTCTCGCTTAGAAACTGCAATTGGGAATTGCATACGACGGATACAAAATGCTTCGGCGGAAAGGTCCGCCAGCGACAGCGCATTGTGAACTACGGAAGCGGCAACCGCCGCAATATTAATAAAGCGACGAACAATATTTCCGCACTATAATTTTCGGCCCACCGACGACATTTGAAATTAGCTTCCGCTATTATCAATTGTTTGGTATCAGCCAATCAAACTCTTCTAGCTCGTGTCATCCAAGCCAATGTCTGTGCTGGTTTTCTTGAGTGTGGAGAGAGGCATTCTGTGCTGCGTTTCGAACTTGCGGCGTGGCCATGGGCCCATCTTTAGCGGGCTGCCTTTTCATTGTTACTGGAGCCTCATTACTGGGGGATTTGAGCTGCAGCGGAGAAAGAATAAAAATCATGCAATATGCACACCGAGAGCCATAAAATAAACTGGACCGAAGGGCAGAACTGGAACTGTCGCTTCATAAGGAATGTCGTACCCTCCAAAATTGACGGCTCCAGCACTGATGCGCAGACGCAACAGCGGCAATCAGAAAAGGGAAATGTCTGACTGGATCCGCGAGTTCTGTCAGATCAGCATACACTGCAAGGTCTTTCTTAGAAGGATCTTTTTGTCAAAGCGCAGACACAAGCGATTCACAGTCCGGGATCCAAATGAAGATAAGCTCGTCGAGTCACCGAACCAGATAAAACATACGACATTTAGACGATCGTTCTGAAACGGTACCACGTAACATGAGATCCCATTTTCTTCGCCGGCACATCAGCGCTTGGGGTGGATGTTCCATATTCCTCCCGCGACATTTTCCCAGGTGCGGGATATGTCTCGCAGTCACTGACCGTTACGATGCAGACAATTTTATTGTTGGTTTCCTATTGGCCGCATGGTTAATGTCGTCATCACGCCGCGACGACATCCACCTCACGCTACCAACAGAATTCGAAGGCTGCATGCAGGCTGCACTTTCTGATGCGTTGCAGCTAAAAAATACCTGATATCTCAACTGCTCATTCTATATAATGATCAACATTCCGGTGTCATTAGAAAGACAAGTTTGTATGGCTCTCTATATATACTGATTGAGTTGTACGGCTACCATATCGCCCGTTTGTTGTATTTATTACTGTTGCTGTTCTTGTTGTTCTTGCTGATATTCATTTTGTTCAACTGTATAAGGACTTTTGTTCTTTTTCTTATCTTCATCTGCCACACGGCTCCGTTCCAGATCCTTAAGTACTTGAGATTCCCACAAAAACCTCAGACCAAAATTATCACATCAGCACACCACAAGCTCCTCCACAATGGCCATCTCCATCCAGACCCATCCGGCGTACTCCCCGGCGATTCCAATAGCGACACAAGAGTGCGATGCTGAGAAGAGACTCAGAAAACAGGGCATACTGCCGCTTCGTAATTCCGTCACCATAACATCAATCAAGTCGACTCTCTACAACAAGCGAACCAACTATAGAGGCTCCAAACGTCTGAGAAACCAAAACAGCCACGGCAACCGAACCCAAGTAGCAGCTCATCCTCTCAACGAGTTTGCACCACAAAACCCACAAAACCCAGACTACTACCAATACGAATACATGTCACACTACCACGACCATCTCGAAAACGACGATGACGAGAAACATTTTGAAAACGCAGACGACGAAAATGAAGTAGAGGAGGTTGACATTGACGAGGAAGAAGAAATCGAAGACGATTATTCCTATGACGACTACTCTCTTAGTTCGGAGTCGTCCCATTCCACATCTATAGACCGTCTTTCGTCGCTTTCAGCATCTTCCCATAGAAATTGTTACTGCTACTTCTCGTACAACGACAGCCATCACAGCTACTCGTATGTATCGAAGGGCTCTCGTTACGGGTCGGTAATCAACATCCCAAAATCGCTTACTTCCTCGTTGTCTTCATCTGCTCCTTCAGTATTTTCATCGTATGTTTCCTCATCTTCACCTTTGGCTGCGATATCGATATCTAACGCTACATCCTTTGCTGCTCCATCCATTGTTACCAACTCAGCCATGACTGCTACCACAGAAACATCTCCAGCTATAACGATAAGCAACGACAATCATCGTAGTTTGCACAAGTCTTCCTCTACAGAGTCTCTCTATAAAGTGTTGAAATCACAGGATAGTCTTGATTTGAAGAAGAAATCTTCTCCCATCTCAAAGCTCACCAACTCGTTTAGATCCTGGAAGGATTCCTTGCAAAGAAACTTGTCTACTTATTCGTTGCTTCAGGAAACTCCCAGAATGACTGATGATATCTTGCCTCCAATTGGTATGTCAGGCTCGCGTCTGACAGTTTTGGCAGATGTAAATGAAGTAGAAGAGCCAGAAGATGACGAGGACGAAAAGTGTTTGCATCAGGAACTCACGACATTTGAATGTGCTGATTCAAACGACGCGGAATTCGATCCGTACAAGACACCATCTTGTAAATCGTTCAAGAACCGAGACAATCGAATCAACTCGTCGTTCTTGAGGCTTTACGCTTTTGACTACAATGCCAGAATCAACTCCAAGACGTTGCCCGACACCACTAGCTTCAGCAGTGGTGATGCCAGCGTCAACCAGACAGAGTTGTTCAGACTTGTAGCAGACAAACCACAGATGCTTGCTTTTCACCATCGCTACAATGTCTGTCGTATCTCAAACATGTCTCGCGACAAGTTATGGAACAGCGTGATTCTTCCTCCTCGTAGCGATGACTCTCCATCCTTGGGAGTCGACTGTGACAACTACGTCTTTTTGGGCAATGAGGACCAGGACGACATCGACTACTTGCTTACTCGTAAATCTGGAAACTATCTTCCCTGGGATTCTAGACTGTTATCCTTGCGTCCAATTTTGAGACCAGCCGGTATCTTGTACAATGGCAGGACTGAGCCCAACGGAATGGCACCTAACTCCGGTTTCACCAAGTCCCAGTTCACTGTCAAGGGCTGGTGCAATCCCAGATGGATGGACAGCTCCTCCTAATAGCGGCTTGAAAAGGTTCAATACTGGCTTATTACCTTCGACTGCAACTTGCTACTTGGTACAATCTACAAACCACAGCAAACTAAAACTACAGCATAAGTGAAGAACAGCTCGACTGCATTTTCTTCTTTTTCGTTTACTTCTCCTTTGTATATCTACTTGTGTTACACACTATACCCCTTATGCTTCAGTTCTCTCATTACTTTATAGATGGTTAATTAAATAAACCTGCTACAACAGCTTCGACTAGTAGACTATATCAATTAGGTGATTGTACAATGACATCGCATCCCCTTCAGCCACTGGACAACCGTACAGACGAAGACAAATAGTTTAGAGTAGGCTTTTTGCATCTATTTCGTAAAATCAAGATTCTACGCATTAACTTCTACTTTGCTGCTGTGACTGCACATTGCCCTCAGTCATTGCTGCACTATGCGATATGCGCCAGGAGACTTCACTTTGCTGTGACTGCAACAACTACAAACTTCTACCAGAGATACATATGTCTGTCTGAGAGAATAGGATCCAGACACAATTTTAGGGGGTGTCAAGAAGTTCAATGAGAGAGCCAATTGGAATCTTCCACTAACATTTCTTCAGGCAGAAACAATCGCCACTTTACTTCGAGCAGGTCATTCCCACGACAATCAACCCGAGGTGTTTCGAACAGGTCACATCCCTTGACACTTCTTACTTACCTCAATCAGGAGCCTTATCTGGGAAATCTGTGTCACCACATAGCAGGTCAATAATGTCGCGTCGTCATGTATTTTCTGACCGAGGGATACAATAAAAGAAATAAAGACTGCCAAATGGGGACAAATTGGAATGACAGTAAAATGTGGTAATCTCAAGATGGGGTGCAACCAGGATTCCAATCGGAGGCCCAATTCCAAAATCTACGTTCGAGACCTCTGGGGCCAAATCTAAACTGCAAACCGTAAGGTACAAAAATGCGACAAACCCGCAAAGAGCTACAAATTTCAAAAAGCAGTCACTTGTCACGTGTTAGTACTTAGGAACGATACTCGACAAATGCCCTAGGTACGACATCTGCGCGCGCGACATCTGAAAAATTTTCCCTTCGTGCGACATTCTAGCTACTGGAATTTTTCACTCTGATGGGCTCTCATACATATGAAAAATAGGCTAGCATCACACAAGTGTTTGTCGTCTTTTCCAACTCAACCCTGTAACTATTTCAAAATGGCTCCAAAAGGAAAGAAGGTTGCTCCAGCTCCATTAGCTACCAAGACTGCTAAGTCTGCTTCTGCCAAGAACCCATTGGTCGATGCTACCCCAAAGAACTTCGGTATTGGACAAGCCATCCAACCAAAGAGAAACTTGTCCAGATTCGTCAAGTGGCCAGAATACGTCAGATTGCAAAGACAAAAGAAGATCTTGTCTTTGAGATTGAAGGTTCCTCCTGCTCTTTCTCAATTCCAAAACACCTTGGACAAGAACACCGCTGCCCAAACCTTCAAGTTGTTCAACAAGTACAGACCAGAAACTGCTGCTGAAAAGAAGGAAAGATTGACCAAGGAAGCCGCTGCTGTTGCCGAAGGTAAGTCTGCTAAGGATGCTTCTCCAAAGCCAGTTGTCGTCAAGTACGGTTTGAACCACGTCGTCTCCTTGGTTGAAAACAAGAAGGCCAAGTTGGTTTTGATTGCCAACGATGTTGACCCAATTGAATTGGTTGTATTCTTGCCTGCTTTGTGTAGAAAGATGGGTGTTCCATACGCCATTGTGAAGGGTAAGGCTAGATTAGGTACTTTAGTTCACAAGAAGACCGCTGCCGTTGCTGCTTTGACCGAAGTCTCTGCTGCTGACGAAGCTGAATTGTCCAAGTTGGTTTCCACCGTCAACGCTAACTTCATTGAAAAGTACGAAGACTCTAGAAGACACTGGGGTGGTGGTATCATGGGCTCCAAGGCCAATGACAAGATCGCCAAGAAGCAAAAGGCTGTTGCCGCTGCTGCCAGATCTTCTTAAGTGTAATGTGTTGTAAATTCTCATAAACTTAATACATGTGCCATAATATAGAAATTTGCGTAGGAACTTTTCGTATGAGCTAACTCACTACTTCCTGTAATGACAGATAATTTGACGATGAAAGTATTTACAAATCTAATCGTTGGCGATATTTGTTTTGTAAAAAACTCTGGTGGTTCATTCAAGTTCCAGAGCAATAATAGGTGAAAATGTACACTAAAATATTAAGAAAAGAAGCTGCCTTACAGGTTATTACCAGTATTATACTCTAAACAATTGTTCTATTACGAATCAAAC
This sequence comes from Scheffersomyces titani, assembly GCA_030565185.1. Lineage (NCBI taxonomy): Eukaryota > Fungi > Ascomycota > Pichiomycetes > Serinales > Debaryomycetaceae > Scheffersomyces > Scheffersomyces titani. The sequence continues at coordinate 5,178 of JAJMBD010000016.1, read as the reverse complement.
TTAACTATTATGAACTACATTGAAGATAATAGAGTAGATCATCATAAGTATAGGTAAATTTGATATATTCACGTGAATCAGGTCACATAATTAACTCACGCCACATACGTCACGTGTGCATAGCTCTAGCCAATTAGATAATCGTTTTTTCGCATTAATCCACCCACCAACATTACCTTAACTATGGGCTTAACTATGAGTGCGAAAATCACATAGTGAGTGAAAAAAAATGGACTTCGAGATTTCAAACTTTCTCCATCTCTAACCACACAGATTACCAAGGTTTAATTGTGTTTTCCCGTCAAAACCAGAGTCATCTAAGTAGTTCCGTTCATCCGCCATGTCGTTCTTGAGAGACTTGATAGAAGCCGTTGTTCCAGCTGCCTACGCTGAAGAAGTAAGTATCCAGAACTGAATGTTCATCGACAATTCAGCAATAGAGAATAGGACAAGAGTTCAAATTGTATTTCAACTCCCGTTAAGTGAGCTCCATTCCTGCCGCGAGGATAATATAGCATCTCTTTATGTCATTTGATAACCGTGATTACTTTTGTTTCAATTTGCTCCAATAGGAGATTGGTTGTATAATTGGTACTCCTCGAAGAATCACTTCTGCTATCTTGATTCATTTTGTTTATCAATCAAGTTCAGTTTATTGATGAAGGATGTTGATCTAAATGACAAGTAGTATTTGATTGGTATTGCTTTTGGAAGATTCTTAGTTAAATTTCAATGTTTTCGAAATCTGACTAGATATTATATTATCTATAAATTCATTGATAGCAACCTATTATACCAATATCATCACCAATATCATTATCAACATCATTGCTCGTGCTTCATTAGCATGTTCTATCTTTCTTGCCTTATAATATGCTCATTCGTTATGATTTATGATTTTTGGATATCCTATCCTACTATTGTCAATTACCAATAACCTAATACTAACACACTATAGCCGGAAGAAGAACCAGTTGAAGAAACTGAAGAAGCCGAAGAAGAAGCCGAAGAAGAGGAAGAAGAAGAAGAGGAAGATGATGATGATGAACCAGAAGACCCTTTGGTTGCTTTGACCGAAGAGTGTGCCGCAACTCCAGCATGTAAGCCATACAACCACCACTTCCATGAGTGTGTCGAAAGAGTCACCGCAGAAATGGAAGAAGAAGGTTACGCCGACAAGCACTATAAGGAAGACTGTATCGAAGAGTTCTTCCACTTGCAGCACTGCATCAACGACTGTGTTGCCCCAAGATTATTCCACAAGTTGAAGTAAACTGCACCTGTCGTGGAATTCTATTCCATCCTAGTATAAATCTCCAGCGCTTGTGATCCCTTGCAAGTAGGTCAGCATCTTCTATTCCCTATAAATAAAATTATGTTCATTTTGGTCATTACTCATTCACCTTAGTTTTGATATTTATTCTTTTTATTCATATATTCTTATTAGAAACGTTAAAAGGAGAGCATTAATGAGGACAATATCATATCTAGCCTCTTAGAGATGCCCATGAAACTGAAATAAACTACGTACACATTTGCTAATCTAGTCTGCAATTGACTTGTCGACCTTAAGGAGTTTCGACTCGGTCTATTGACAAAACATATCAAATGGTAATGTCTATTTCTTGTTCATTGAGGAATGTCTTGAGCGTTTCTCGTTAATATATGCTTAACTTCATCTAAATCAAAGTGGGCCATGTTTTCGTAGATGAATCTTGAAAGTCAGATAATCAGCAAAGTCGTTGAAGTCGACAAACATGTTATGCGGAACTTACACTACGACTGTAAATTATGATCAATTGTAGTGAAATCAATGCTCTGCCATTTTTTCACGTTTCTAGCAATGCTACTGATCCATATATGGATTCTCAGAGAGTCCAACAGGCCATATATCCAGTCGGAAGTAATATCCGAGCCCGGAACTGTATCGAGAACTCTCGCTAGCCGACTCCATAGTCAAGAAGAACGTGAAACTGTCACTCCATACCTTCTGTCACACTTCGCAAGCCCCAACGATTATATCCAGCAGTCTCTAGAGCTCCTTATCCTTAGAAAAGTCCATCATTCTCTAGCAATCTATGTACCTATCTAAATGAGGTTGATCACGTGACTTAATGCTGGATCGGGCCAGCGATCGCAAGACTAGGCAACACGAGAGGAGGAGGAGAATGTCGAACAAGCCAGCCATTGTTTGGCGTAACAGCTGTGTCGCTGGAAGCGGCAAAGATGTCAATTGCATGCAAACATTTTCAGGAAACTTCAAACTACGTAACAGAGTCTGAAGACACTTTTTGGATGTTTTGTCTGTGGTGGTTACATATGGTAGCGCCGCGTCTACACACACCATTCGATTCTCGACGTGTATATATAAGGATGGTTGAATCCAATATTCAAAAAAAGTCGCCATCGTTTAGCCAGTTGAAAAGTAATTCCACAAATTCCACCAAACCATCGTAACTCAGTCTGAACGCGTCTGAAGGTCGAAGAAGAATCTGAACATATCTGCCGAGAATTGAATTCGAAAAGTATCCGCAAGAAGAATCGAACTGCTAGCCTACTGATAACTAGCACTGACCATAGTATACGTGAAATATTTCATCCAGCAATCCATCACCAATAATGTCTGAAAACGGTACAGAAACAATTGCGCCCAAGGCTGTCATCGAAGACAGAATCTATGTCGGCAATGTCGACTTCAAGGCCTCTGAAGAAGAGTTGAAGCTGTTCTTTGAAGGTTTGAATGTGTAAGTATAGTTTCGAGTTTGTAAGTGGAGATTGGATCATGTGATGTGCCGAAGATGGAGAAGAAGAACCAGAGATAGAGACGAAATAGAGGGGGGAATCTTGCCGTTACAGATCGAAGTGCTACAATTGTATGAGAGTATCTATGCAATTTTGGTGGCGATTATGGTTTGTTTGTATTGGTCAAGTGACGTTACTCTACATTCTCCATCCTTAGCAATGGTACCATTTATTGAGAATCGTACACAAAATGTGGACCAGCCCAGGCCCCTTTTAGCACCGCATTTGTGGCAGGCACGACCTGCGTAGGAAGCAGGCGACAATAATTTGACATTTTGCATCAATTCGTGATTTGCAATCGTTTGATAAGACATACAAACATCTGGCAATCGTCGACAAGCGATACAACCGTTCACTACAGCTCACGAAAATCTCGTATCATCTACTAACTTTTCTAGCACCGAGGTTGAGATTCCGTTCAAGGAAAACGTCCGTGGCGAAAAGGTGTTCAAGAGACATTTGGGGTTCGCCTTTGTCCAATTTGAAACCAAGGACGACGCAGACAAGGCTCTCGCCGACTACAATGGCCAGAAGTTCCAGAGAAGAAACATCTTCATTAAGAAGGCTGTTCCTCCTCCTACTGAAGAGGAAAAGAAGGTCCGAGTAGAGGCGTACAGAGCCAAAAGGGAAGCTTTCTTAGCTGAGAAAGTCAAGAAGAGGTCCGAGGCTGCTGCTGCTAAAAAGGAGGCCGAGGCCACGGCCAAGTCTGGAGCCGCAAACTCCACCAGCGAGGACAAGGCCCCTGACGGGAAGGCTTCGACGGACACCATTTTTGTGACCAATCTCAACTACGACGTCACCGTCAAGGACTTGAACACTTTGTTCAAGGAGTTGAAGCCCAAATGGATCCATGTTCCTGCCAGAAAGGTTCCCTTGCACGTGTTGAAGAAAAACCACGGCCGTAGAAAGAATAAGGGTATTGCTTTTGTCAAGTTTTCCAGCGAAGAAACTCAGAAACAAGCAGTTTCAGAGTTTAACGGAAAGGAAATCAACGGAAGAGAAATCATCGTAGACATTGCTATTGACGCCAGAACTCCAAAGGAAGAAGATGTGAAGCAGGCTCAAGAAGCTGAAGCTGTGGCCGACATAGCCATAGCCGAAACAAAAGCCGAAAAGGAAGTCGTAGCCGAAAAGGAAGCTGTTGCTGAAACTGAACCTGCTCAGGATGGAGAATCCCAGGTATAATCGGCTTCAGTGATCCTAATACTACTTTTCTATGGCCCCCTTGCTGTCATGATCTTTTACTTCTAAAATTCCTTGTTTTACCTCCACATTATTCTAAAAAAAAAACGTTGAAAGTCGATGATGTTTTCTCCTTTCAACTTGGTTGCATCGAGCCTCGGTTCGTACTTATGATAATTAATATTTTGTTTGTCCTGCTGGCGGAGTTCTTAGTTGAATTTCTTCCATTGGGTGCAAATTGTGAATACGGTCTTATATACTCGAATATATAATTGAAACCGGTAATCTTTATGAAATTTCTGTAGAGGTAACATGTAGAGGGATGCAAATCATTAGGTTGCACTAAGACATATATGCATATATGTGGCTCGTCTAAGTACTAAATGTAATTGTGTAGATAGCACAACTAGTTTCCGTATACATCACGTGATCAGTTGATGTTAGTGTGACTGCTTTTTTTAGTTCTATGTATGCACTTTCTGCAGGTATGTTGACTCACGTGATACTCTTCCGCGAAAAAATTCTCAAAATTTTCACTCACTGGGGCAGTTAACAAAAGTAAATTAAGACCTTCTGTTTAACAAAGCTCCTCTAGTACTCAACCAACTTTATTATTGCAAAATGGGTATGTACATGTGGAATAGTGCAGTTCATGTTACCCAAGATCGAGAAGTGACTTAATCCAGACTCCCAGGGAATCCATAATGAATGAGATCAAGAAGAAATGAAAATGAAATAATGACAAACTTCGATGTTCATGTTAGAGTTATAATATAAGACTGTCCACAAGTATTAGTGAAAAATTATCAGAAAGGTGAAAGAGCAGACAGAGTCAGTCGTAAAGGTGTTTATGTTATTGCTTGTCCACTTAAACTACTAGAAATAATAATATCGAAGAACATAATTGTAGATGTGCTCATTCTGATGAAAAAATCCACGAAATGGAAGACATCATGCGATATTATTCCAAGATTTGAATGCCATTGACTTCCGATAACCTTGAATATCCAATAATTTCTGTAAATCACAAAATTCTCGATCACACATGAACCACGTATTATTTTGAAGAGTAGTACTAACATCGTATAGGTAGAGTTATTCGTAACCAAAGAAAAGGTGCTGGTTCAATCTTCACCTCTCACACCAGATTGAGAAAGGGTGCTGCCAAGTTGAGAACCTTGGATTATGCTGAAC